>SJJU01013512.1:0-14598 GCA_012932125.1 Conopomorpha cramerella
ATGAGATGCTTAATAAACGCTTGCGTGAGTTGGCTAATCGCTGGCATACAGCTCGAAGAACATATGAAGCCTGGAAGGTAAGCTCGAGCTTGTCTTTGATTATTCGCGCCTATATACCCGGTGAACAATATTGAGTTATCATGTATGATTTGACAGTTGAAAAACAAAAGTAAACGTTCCCGGTTCGGATTAATTTATTTTACTCTCTACAAGAAAGCTTACAAGAACCGAGAAGAAAATGTCATCTTTTCAAATAAACTGTTTACTAATTGTAGTTGTTGTTACCGTGCTACATGAAATTCTGTTATCGTAACATGCGGTTGTGTAACAAATTAATGTATGATTTATGGCGAATAGAAGGTACTTTTCTCTTGACTCACTAACTGAATTATAAAATAGTTTTAACAAAAAAAAAGAACCGACCCGTAAACTAAAAGGTAAAAAATAAATTGACTTCTTACATTCATTCATTTTCATGTAAGTTGTTTAATAAAAATACCTAATAAAATATTTTTTTTTAAATATTGAAGTCGGTGCCAAGTAAATACTTCAAGTCGCTGTTGAATAGGTACCTAATGAACAAGTGTGCTCCATCGTAGACCACATCGCTGCTTAACATCAGGCAGGATGGTGATCAAACGCTTGTTCATAGTGATTAAAAAAAAACATTCCTAGTAATTGTAGTCAACATTAACACTTCTTAGTACTAATTTTAACACTGCTTGATGGCGGAATCATACCTGAACAGTGAAACAGTGTAAAGGCACTAAATGTCAAGAACCACACTTTCACTATGAACAAGCGTTTGATCACCATCCTGCCTGATGTTAAGCAGCGATGTGGTCTACGATGGAGCACACTTGTTCAGTAGGCCCCTATTCACCCGCGACTTGAAGACCTTCAGGCAGGCCTACACGCGCCTTGAAGAACAGACATAGGAAACAAGTACGCGCTCTGATTGACTGTTATGCACGCTTTGTGCGGACTCAGCTGTTTCAACTAATCGCAGCGCGTTATATGTCTTGTCACTTATTTTCGTTGGAACGGCTGTGCTAGGGCCCTGAAGAATGTTCCCTCTGCGGTGCCAGGCCACCAGCCCAGCAGGTAATTTGAAGGCCATCGGGGGTTTTAGTCAGTAGAAGTCTGGACACTACCCCGTTCGCCTCCCATAGCGCTGGGTGTCCATGAGATTTCCCCTTCGTTAACAAAAAAAAAAAGGGGGGCTGACTGTACTGCGCAGGAAACACAGACTCCGGCAAGTCATTCCACTAATTAAAACGAACGTTTTACAGGTGACAAGCGACGCGGAGTTACAAGCGTGCTCGGAGAAGCCCCTGTGCGTGGTGTCGGTGTTGCCCCACATCCTGGACTGCGGCGCCACCTGCCGGAACACCTACCTCGACACTCTGAAGCGGCTCGGCGACAAGTACAAGGCTAAGATGTGGGGGTGAGTGTTTCTGGTTTTTTTTTCTAAAGAATCAAAAGATAACTCAGAATTACTATTTAGTTTTAGCACTATACGCTACAAATACTTCATCATCATCATCAGCCCATACCCGTCCACTGCTGGACATAGGCCTCTCCAATTGCACGCCACTGTGATCTGGTTTCGGCTTCTCGCATCCAGCTTCTGCCAGCCATCTTGCGTATATCATCAGTCCACTTTGCCTGAGGGGGTGCTACACTCCGTTTGCCGAGACGCGGTCTCCACTCGAGAACTCGTTTTCCCCAACGGTCATCAGTTCTACGGCTAATACTTACCATGATTAAATAAATATTTGTACCATACATTTAAGTAAGACATGCTGAGGTCACCTCTAATTGGGAGATACACAGATTAGAATTAAGGTTTTTAAGTATACATTGTTTGTGTAATCTTCTGTTGGTAATCCAAATAAAAAAATTAAAAAAACAAACCAAATGGCCTCTGACCATATCACTGGCATAAATAAAATGCCCCTAGCGATGGTGGTTCTTTTGAGGTCGCTCATAGAAGTTCTATAGACCCAAAAGCGGTGTGTGCCCATCAGTCTCACGGTGTGAAATATACCCACAGTTAACAATGAACTTGTGTCTCATAAATTTTGTATTGTAAGGGGAATTTTAATACTCCAAAAATGTCCTATCTAGATGTCGCTCGCTGGTATCTAGGGTGACTTGTGTCAGTTATATTTTATTACGTCAATATAGCCCATAGAAAAAAGTATTTGTAACATGTGAACAAACAATAAAAAAAAATAACTGCCAACTTCAATACTGACAGCTTGTCGTCAGTCATTTCGTTGACATTAACCCCTCTTAATACAGCTAGCGCCATCTTTCATAACTAAGGGAAGCAAGGCCTCAGAAAATTCCCCATTATTTTTCCTCTGACTAATATCGTTGTGCCCCCCAGATGGATATGGTCCGAGGCTGGCGCGCAGACCGCGTTAGAAGAGGCCTTGGAGCTGGGCGGGTTCGGGTACCCCGCGATGGCTGTCGTCAACGCCAAGAAACTCAAGTTCTCCACGCTGAGGGGCAGTTTCTCGGAGACCGGCATTAACGAGTTCCTCAGGTTCGTATGTTAAGCTTACCCGGTAAACGTTGTTTTGCCAATAAATAATATTAACAATGTTACTTTGCTATTATAATATGTATATATTATACATATAATCATATGTATGTATGTACATACACATGTACGTATGTATGTACATACACATGTACGTATGTATGTACATACACATGTATGTATGTATGTATTATACATATAAACCTTCCGCAAGAATCTCTATCTATTAAAGAAAACCGCATCAAAATCCGTTGTGTAATTTTAAAGATAGGGACAGACCGCGGTGGGTGACTTTGTTTTATTTTTATTATTAATAAAAATAAACTAAGAAGCAACAGGTTACAACAACTAATTTAACTATAATTATTTTCCAATGTTGCTAATGCTGTATGTAGTATGTAGCCACGCAACACTCTTACCG
Source organism: Conopomorpha cramerella (assembly GCA_012932125.1). NCBI lineage: Eukaryota > Metazoa > Arthropoda > Insecta > Lepidoptera > Gracillariidae > Conopomorpha > Conopomorpha cramerella. Next base: position 2,973 of record SJJU01013512.1, read on the forward strand.
TCCAAATGCTAATAAGCGATGTAGACGCGCAACACTCTTACCGTGAAAGAAAACATTAGGAAACAACAAAAGATAATAAGAAATGTTCCCTGCGGCCATCTCATTGCGGTACGCTTGGTGTAATTATGTTCTTAACAAATGCAGTCAAACTCCCTTTGCCTACCCAAGTTTGCTATAAAAGAACACGAGTGTTTTAATACTAATTCGCACTATTTCTACAGGGACCTATCCTTCGGCCGCGGTCAGACGGCGCCGGTGCGCGGAGCCGAGATGCCCAAGCTGGCCACCGTCGAGCCTTGGGACGGAAAGGACGGAGAACTGCCGCAAGAGGAGGACATCGACCTCTCTGACGTAGATCTCGATAAGGACGAGCTCTAAATGTACCATTAGTCGTCTCTTGTCAATCCAAGATTTACATAGCAAACATGTTTTGTGAAAACTTCAATGGGGGATTTTCTTTGACGTTTTTCTGGCGGAGAACTGTCATTACTGTCATTATTTCCAGACAAAGTTTGACAGTAATGACAGCTCTCCGCCCGAAAAAACGTCAAAGTCATCTGTCAGAAAAACGTCAAAGATAATTCCATATTGATGATGATTATGCTCTCCCAAGTAGTTAATAAGACTTAGAATTTTACAGTAAAACTAGCTGTCCCGGCAAACATTTGTTTTGCAATAATAAGTTGCCTTTGTACCCCGTGTATTGGGAGAAATACAACTGGCAAGTGGATAAAAAATAGATAGTAGCCGATTCTCAGACCTACTGAATACGCATATAAAATTTGGTATAAATCGGTAAAGCCGTTTCGGAGGAGTATGGCAACGAAAACTGTGACACGAGAATTTTATATATTAGATAATTAAACTATCCTTCTCAATTGACGAACTTGTATGCTTTGTAGATCTTGGCTGGAACATCAACATTGTGCATCATATTGATGTACGTGAAAATTATGTTCAATGAAGTTGTCTGCCTCATAGAAAAAAAAAACAATGGTTTAGTTTAAAAACTCAGTGATAGTGTGCGAGTCGCGTGAATGTTTCTGAAAAAAATAATTTAGTCACATGATATCTGAAATCACAAATTGTATTTTTTTGTCATTTTTACTTAATGTTGAGAATGTGAGCTGCTTCTCTTCCAGAGTGCATTTATAAGCAGTAACTAGGATTAAGAATACTCTTGATTCATAGTGTCCTAAATTTTAATAAACATTAAAACAATACTGTGTGCATTTTAATTCAACATTAAAAAAAGTAATCTCTCATGTTTTTTTAAACACGGTGAATAAGTGTTTGACCTCCATCCTGCCTGATGTTTAGTAGCGATGTGGTCTATGATGGAGAACACCTTGTTCTTAAGTACCTATTTACCCGTGACTTGAACTATACAGAGTGTACCACAAGCAATGATCTAAGAAATGTTGGGCTGTTCAATGTGAACAACTTTTACTATGGCAACACTGCGGGGAAATGAAAATAAAAAAATATACCTACAAAATAGAAAAAAAATGTCTCAGGAGTTGACATTTTGTATGGAGATGAACATTTTTTTCATTTCCCTACATTCTCGCCATAGTAAAAGTTGTTCAAATGGATGAGCCGAACAATGTTTCTAAGACCATTACTGGGACTACATTAAGGACTTGGGGGGTAATATTTTCCTGCATGGAGCTATGTAGTTATACAACAAAGGTTTGAGAATAAAGTGAAAAATCATTGAAGCCATTATCACACTGATATTATTAATGCGAAAGTTTGTGAATGTGTATCTTTGTTACTTCTTCACATGTAAATAGCTGGAGCAATTTTAATGAAATTTGGCATGCAGTTAGCTGCTACCCTTGATTAACAGGAACTGGACTTACGGATAAAATTGCCAGGGTACAACCAATGGCTTCGTAAGCTATTATTTGTATTAAAGCACCACTGCCTCCTTCCTTTGGGATTAAAATTTAAATTATTTTATGGAATAAAAGAATACTATCAAACTTGTACAGTCGGCCAAGTATCTGCTCTACCACCCTAAGGTTGAAACTCATATGAATGTCATTAGACATTAAGGTTCATTGTTCACTTGTCACAATATACCAACTCTACCTTATTGATGTTTTAGTGACACAGGAAATGTCATCAAAACTGATAGACCATTTTCTTGGCCGACCGTACCTACTAGACAAAGCTCATTTTCCCATAAATAACACTAAAAAAATATTTTTAAATAAGTCTTTTTATTTGAGCATTTAAAAAAATACATTGCATTAGTGATAGACCACGAAAATTTATTATAAATTACTTAATTGTATACTAAAAACATTGTTGAAACAATGATAATACTGTAAAACTAAAACATTACTGCTCTTATCAGAGAATTTCTTATCTAACCCCAATTTTCATGGTTTACACTGCTGGAAAAATATATAGACATTGAACCATCATTTCAAGGAATAGTATATTATCCTAAGCTCAGTTTATAATGTCTAGTAAAACCACTAGAACTTAAACAACATTCTAGATAATAAATGAGCACAAAATCCACTGTGATCGACACACACAATGGTTATAAATAAATGCAAGTGACAGTGAGTTATTTTAAAGCTACACCCTTAAAAAATTATTGGTCTTAACTTGAAAGTGCTTATGAACACTTAATAGTACATGACTTTCCAAATTGATTTCAAAATATCCTACAGTAATGAACACAGTGCAATGTGCTTACAAAAATACACACTATATTGGTCTTTCCAGTCTCTTAGTTTAATACATTTTCTTATCACAACCGAAATTATAAAGTATTTTAAAACACAAAATTAATGGCACAGGCCTTATACAATAACTACTTTAATATGTAGTTTATTTATATATAGTATACTTACTAGTAATATACATGATATGTAATTGGATACCATTTTTTTTGTAGTTATTTATTGGCAAATAGTAATATTAATTTACATTCATAATAAGTAGTTTATGTCAAATGGCTGTAAAATGTTACATATTGTATTTTAAAACTTAGAATATTTAGAAGTCTGAATAATTGTTCTGAAATAGGTAGTCCATAGTTGCATGTTGTATAATCATAAACCTTTTTGTGCATCATCATACAAACACTTGCAACTTTAAGGTACATACAGAGGTGTGTGTGTGAGAATAATTAATTACCACTAAACTGTATCCAAGTGAATCATATCATACTTCCGCTCCTTTTTACATAAAATAGGGTAACACATGGAAAAGTAGTAGAAACCCATACCAGCTAGCACAAGAGTAACAACCAAAAATACAATACCCCACGCGGAAATTCCCAGCCCTCGTCGAGTAGCTTTCATTCCTGGAATTCCAGCCGATGTTCCCGCGAATGTCTTATCTTTGCCAGGGTCCTTGTAGCCTCTGTTTGCCTCTGGTTTTACACCGTCGTAGCGGCCACTGGATGACCGGAGGGCAAAACAGGGCGCTATGAAGTGGTTAATTACTGTAACAAATAATAATAAATATAATCTAACGTCAACAATAAAGTTTGTAACGTTGGAAACTAACTTCAAACATTGATCCAGATGCACTTACCAAGCAAACCAAGAGCAACACGTATTAACAAACTTAGGAAGCCCATGTTGTAAGTGATAACACCAAAATACTTGAATAAAATAACACCACGAAATATAAAATTGCTGCCGATGTGAAAAGACGAGCTAAGGAATTTGAGTCAGAGTCAATGGCATTTCATTACACGCTTTATTTTTTTTTGTACACAATAAAATAAAAATATTGACACTCAGGATTGACAGCTTTGAAATGGAACTATAGACAAACGTAAACTTTTGTGAGTAGTGGTGTACTACTTCCTAATTTTCTAAATAGAGAAAATAACATTTTTCATTATGGTAACACTCGTATATCCGGTATTATACGTGTTCATCCGCTGCTGACTGTCAAGTGTCAAACAAAATAGCTTTCTTTGCTTGACCCGGCGACATGGCGAGAATAAAATTGTTTTCTATATTTCTCCTATGTGTTCTATTAAAATGTGAAAGTGCTAATATCGACACGATCTCCAGTGATGTAGCTTTAAAAAATGTGGAGAGAACAATTGATTTGTCTTCTCAATTAGTAAGAATAACATCAAAACTAACCTTGGAAAACATCGGTAAATCGCCGGTAAAGAATTTCTTGTTGGCTGTAGAATCTTCAGCAAAGGACAAAGTTTCCTTTATTATTGCCAAAGACAGCAGTAACAGGGAGCTTCGTTTAACTGAAACGCAAGTACAAGGTTACGACTCTGCTAAATTCTGGCGTGTAGAATTGAAGGACCCTCTCAAGGCAGGTTCCACCGTCCTAGTGACTACCGAAGCAGTGTACACAAAATCCCTTGTTCCCTATCCTACTGCTATCACGCAGCAAGAAGATCAATTTGTAAAATATACTGGCAACTTACACTTCTACTCTCCATACACTGTGAAATCACAAAGCACTTTAGTCAAATTGAACACAAAATCTGTGGAGACATTTACAAAAGTAAAACCATTCTCACAAGTTGACGGCTCTATATCCTATGGACCATACACAGTAACAGCAGCTTTTAGTGAGAAAGAATTAGCTATTCACTATAAGAACAACTCTCCATTCTTAACTGTTACTAGACTGGAAAGGTTAATTGAAGTGTCTCACTGGGGCAATATTGCTATTGAGGAAGTAGTTGAGGTGGAACACAGTGGTGCCAAGTTGAAGGGACCCTTCTCTCGCTATGACTACCAACAAGACCAGCACAGTGGGCCAGCAAGTGTTCGATCATACAAGACCCTGCTGCCAGCTTCAGCTTCTGATGTCTACTACAGAGATACCAACGGTAATATCTCCACATCCAATATGAGATTCAGGAAGGATTCTGTTGAACTTGACCTGAGGCCAAGATACCCTCTCTTCGGAGGATGGAGGACCCATTACACATTGGGTTACAATGTACCCAGTTATGAGTATTTGTACCACTCTGGTAATGAGTACCTCCTCAAAATGAGGATTGTGGACCACATCTTTGATGATATGCAAATTGACGAAGTTACCACCAAGATCATCCTGCCAGAGGGTTCTGTGAATGCAAAATTGAATCTGCCATATTCTGTCACAAGACTGCCTGACCAGCTTCACTACACATACTTGGATACCAAAGGCAGACCTGTGATTTCTTTCACAAAGAAAAATGTTGTCGAGAACCACATTCAAGATTTCCAGCTTCGCTACACATTCCCTCGGCTACTGATGTTCCAAGAGCCATTACTTGTTGTTGGTTTCCTGTATGCATTGTTCTTATGTGTTATTGTGTATGTAAGATTGGACTTCTCCATTCACAAACCAGAACATCAGCACAAAGATTAGATGTATTATTTTAGATTGAATGATTGTAACAATTTTATCATTATGCAATAATTTATCACATCTAGTTCCCTTGCATTTCATCTCAGTCTTAACAATATTGTATGTAAGAGGGTTAAATAAATGTTTTTATTTAAAGTTTTTGTATTATTGCCTGTTGTAGGAAATCATTATTTCACTTTGGGGAAATGCATTATTGTTAAGTGGGACTAGCACCAACTGAAGCTAAACCCCATTATGGAGTATTAGCATTATTTAGCAGCAAGAACTAATAAGGAAAGCTCCAAACATTTGTCTATTTGTTCTATCCAAAACCATAGACATGTTTTATCATATCGATGATTCTGGCGAAGGCCTATCGATATGCCACACTCTTTACTGCTGCTCTTGAGCAACAGAAAAAGAAATAGTGATGGAAAAGCAGCTGGATGTGGTCGTGGTTCGACCACAGCCCCCACTATCAAACACCACATAAATACACCTTGATTTCTTTCCCGAAATGACAGGGTGAATTATAGGGAGTATTTGTATCATGTCAAGTCTTTCTTGAGTTGAGTACTAGGCTAATGTACTGTTTATTCTCAGTTGTCCATATACCAGTTCATTTTGGAATAAAAGTTTTATCAATTTTTGTTCAGAATTACTAAAAATGACTGGGAATAAACTCTTTATTAGACTGGGAAGGTGGCTGACAAAATCTACTTGCGTAAAAACAGCTGTATACACCTATTATGTCTTTCTATGCATGAATTTGGCATATACATTTTTGGGTTTCAAGAAAACTACTAGTTTCGTAATAATAATAATCACAAATATTTATTCAGGTGTTCAAAAGCAAACAACTATAACAGGTAGGTAAGTATTTACAGCATACTCCAATTAAGAATACAAAATATTTCACTTTAAACTACTTACAATGGTACAAGGTCATAATATAAAATTACCAACTTTTAAGGTTGTGCCTTGAAAATAATTTATGCTTCAATAGTTTTATGACAGTGGGAGAAAAAACAGTTCTATTAATTTGAAAAACAGTCTAGTTCTTTTTTATTAAGATAGTAAACAATTTAACAGAGAGCCGGGGTATGTAAGGTAAGGAGGGCCCTGCCCCCAGGGGCATAGACAACTATCTGTTCAAAAAGGAAAGTACCTACCCATGACAATATTTCACGTATTTAGCTGTAAGCGTGTGATTGACAATCGACATAGAAAATAGTATTAACTTGTAGGTCAAAGCGAAAAATGAGTTTTAAAATGACTCACTTTGACACTTCGAAAAATATTACATAAATCTACAAGCACGCCCGCGGGCTCTCTGTTAAATCGCTTTCCATAGGGAAAGCTTACTATAGAGTAAGAATGTAGAATCTAAACTCCATACTCAGACAATTTGAATCTGAGAACAACGGGTGCGCTGGTGCAGGGCAGTATGGCGAGCTCCGTGACCACGGCGGTGACGAGGCTGGCCGGCGTCACGTCGTACGCCAAGTTCAGCGGCGTCAAGTACGGGTTACTGCGCCACTCTCTCAGGGGGGAGTCTTCGTCCTCTTTGTCTATTAGATCGTCGGGGTTGTCTGCGAAATACATCGAGATTAATTCAAAAGCTGGATGCGAGAAGCCGAAAACAGACCACTGTGGCGTGAAATTGGAGAGGTCTATGTTCAGCAGTGGACAAGTATGGGCTGATGATGAATTTAAAAGTCATATTTCACGACGCCGACTTTACAGGAGAGCGTTAAGAAAATTGTGTTAATAATCCGTTAAGATTGGCGTAAACTAAAAAGAAGAGTGTTTACCTATTAGTTTCATTTCTTAGATAGTTTAACAAGCTACAATTCCATATTAAATCTTTTATTGGAAAAAAGTCATTTACGGCGTAAATTCAGATCCGACCTTATGCTTCTGACGTCGAGATTTTATCAACTAAGGGCCTTGACACCAAACTGCATTAACTATAGAATTCTAACTAAAGGAAGTTAATTAATGAATAGGAAGTTTCTGAAGCACAAATTTGCACAGTAAGTAAGGCCTACATTTCATCAAATCAAACACAAGGTACTAGATTTGCAAGCGGTGTGGCACCAAGTTTGGAATACAAAACGCACTCGCTATTCCTTCTATCCCCTAAGGTCGGGTTCCCACTATGGACCGGCAAATCTCCCGGTCCGGTAAAATTACCGGAAGGTCTAGTGGCGGTACAAATTGTATAAAGTTATCTAGGCCTAGCTAATCCTACATCAGACGATGCAAGGAGAATCTATAAATTAGATAATTTTGGTTTAAGAGCTAGAAAATAAGTACCGATAGTTACTTAGAATAAGTATAACAATATAATGTGAACTTCACGAGGGTGACATGGTCACTGATTGTACCAAACCTACTATCTACACTAATATTATAAAGAGGAAACCTGTTTGTTTGTTTGTAATGAATAGGCTCAAAAACTATTGGACCGTTTTTAAAAATTCTTTCACCATTCGAAAGCTATATTATCCACAAGTAACTTAGGTTATTAACCGCAAAACACCCACGGGAACGAAAAAAAAAAGCGCGAGTAAAACCGCGCGGTACAGCTAGTAAAAAATAAATATTAAAAAAAATAATAATATCAACGCTTTTCACTCTCCATACGCCCATTATTACTAACGCCAACGACATAGCGCACTATTTCACCCCTCGAGCAGTAGGTACAGCAGATAACAATGTGACGTGTGAGGGATGTAGCAACTAACCCAGCTCGTTGAAGACGAAGGCGTCGGTCTGCACGCGCGTGGAGAACTTGTGCGTCTCGCAGCAGACGAGCACCGGCGCCCGCGGGCGCGCGGCCAGCGCCACCAGCGCCGTGCCCGCCGCGCCCAGCACCGACCCGTTGCCCAGCAGCGAGTCCGCGCCCAGCAACACCTTGTCCACCTGCGCGCCCCCAACCACTCTCTTACACTTTACATCGACATGCTACTCAGTGTTTTAAGTAGGTAATAATAAAGTTAAATCTCAAATTACTGATAAAACTCGTATAGGTAATGTTATTAAAAAGAGACGTGAGCTACATACATTCAATAGTAAATTCGACAATTTAGGACGGACCGAATGTATTTATTTGGTTTTTTTTTAAAAGTCCATCAAAAAGAACGCGCGATGTCGACGTACTAGAAGATCCTCGATATTGCAAATGTATAATAGTCAAAAATGGCTATGAAAGAAAATATAGCTCTATACTCGTAAGGATAATTTTAAAAGTACATATTCGTACAGTTGGAACAAAAGTGACACAATACAAAATGTGTTATTTTATTAAATTGAATCTTAATATAAAATATACAGAATGTAAATGGACCCCGTACATTGGTTATAGATACGTTTTGTCGGGTTCGTCAATATGAACAACTTTTATTATGGCGACAAATTCGGGGGAAATAAATTTTCTTTTTAATCTCAACGTTTCTAAGACCTTACGAGAGGTCCTTTTTACACGCAGTATAAAACTTAAAGTACAAAAGTTGCATGTTTCGTTTCAGATCATTTTTGTATTAATGGCGAATTTTTTTTTGACGTTTTACTGACAGATTTTCGGGCGGAGAACTGTCATTACTGTCAAAATTTGTAATGACAGCAGTGGCGTGCACACCATATAGGCAAATAGACAATGCCTATGTTAGTATTTTGACTACCTAATAATAGAATTATTGCTAGATTTTCTTTTGTTGAATTCACGACATAGGCTAACAAAGGTCCTGTGTTTTGTGGGTGAGTAGATAAGTAGGTACCTGTATTTCGTAAAGACAAGTTACCTAATCCTTGGGGATAACTGCCTACTTTGTCGTAAAATCAAGTGCACGCCACAGTTTTCCGTCCGAAAATTTCTCAGTAAAACGTCAAAGAAAATTCCCCATTAGGCGCTTATGTGCGGATAAATCTCGGCATTTTAAATGCAAAAAACAAAAATATCATATTTTTTGTGCAGTGAAGTTATGGTCATGCTGTAGAATGATTTTTTGTCGGAAATTGTCTCCTTAATCTCCCCGATTCGTTTGACCCACGACTTTTGGGGCCACCCTGTATAGATAGACGAGAAGTGTAATAGGCCCTAGGCGCAGTGACTGACCGTGTTATTCCCCATTAGGCGCTTACGTGCGGATATATAGATAGACGAGAAGTGTAATAGGCGCTAGGCGCAGTGCTAGGCGCAGTGACTGACCGTGTTCATGATGTATGTGAGCGCGGAGATGTCGACGTAGGTGCAGGGCAGACCGGTGCGCGCGAGCCGGCGCCGCATCTCCCGGCCGCCGCGGCGCGCCGCGCTGCCGACCACCACGGCGCGGAACGACACGCCCGCCTCGTACGCCTCGCGCAGAATGCGCTCTATCAGAGACGAGCTGACGAACGAGACATTTTTTTAAATGAGAAATTTTCAGGGCCTCTGTTTCTCTTAGTTATAACAAATGGCGCTAGCTGTTTTAGGGGGACAAATGTCAACGAAACTATTAACTTCAAGCAGTCTGTATTGTAGGCGACAGTATTTTTTTTTAATGTTTGTCGACATGTTACAAAAGAGTCTGAAGTCTGTATAATAATAGTAATAACAAAAAACGTACTAAAATGTAACCGACAGAAGTCCCCTGGATACCTACTAGCGACATCTAGTTAAGAAACTTTTGGAGTTTTAAAATTCCCCATTCAATTTTTTCAAACGGTCAAGAATATATATACATAGAACACATATCAATAATCAATCAAACTCTCTTGGACCGAAACTTCTTGCAACTCAGACCAAACACAACGAGAATTGCCTCTTGCAATCCAACAGGCTGAAGGTGGTACAACCTGTCTCTTCTCCACCAACACGTATGGAAAATGTATATATAAGTATATATATTTATTCGCTAACTTGAAAACTAACACACTAAACAAGAAAAAAACACATAAATGAAAACAACACAACAAGACAAAAAATACTTAATAAAATTTTAAAAAATAAGTAAAAAAAGAGAATAAAATACAAAAATGTCTGAATCCAAACAGTCAAAACACTTTTGCTACTAAATTGACAGTTTACATCCAGATTTACCCTGGTACGCAGTAAGGGACAGAATATATTGTTTTCTCTTACTCTTTCACTCCGAAAACATGCATCATCAGTACAATTTACTAGACAATGCAGATAGTTAGTTTGCAGGTACTTAGTGTTGACATTATATTATGTGACATAAGTAGTATTTATGATTATAAACAAGTAACGAAAATTGAGAATGTTAAGTAAATATCTCGTAAAGTGCCAGTACCTAACCTACTCGTTTTATATAAAAGACGTAAATAAAATAAGAGCCAACCAAACCAAAAGTTGGTTATATCTGGTACGTCACATTGACATTGACATTAAAGACATCACTGTCATGGTAGATTTTTGAGTGACACATCGTTGGTAGATTTTTTGGAATCTAATTAGAAATCAGACTATATATACCCAGTGAACAATATTGACTTTTTAAGTGTACTTACTATCCATAAGTGAGTATATTATCGCCGTGTGAGATCTTGTCCCTGACGGCGAGGCTGATAGCCTTCCCCGCCGTGTCGATCTGCTCCCGCGCGTACACCTCCAGCTCGCGCTGCAGTATCTTCTTAGCCTGGCCATGTGTAATGGTGGGCATACATGATCCTTCCTATCGTGCAATCGGCATGATGCTACCGATTGGATCAGTTAGAATTGACCGTGTGTGCGAGTGGATTGGCATGACAGTTAGAAATCCACTCGCACACACGGTCAATTCTAACTGATACAATCGGTAGCGTCATGCCGATTGGACGATAGGAAGGATCATGTATGCCCACCATTATAGTCGTTAAATCCAGGCAAAATACGGGCAGGGAGATTTTTGTCAGTACTTCTCCCCGTCACAAACCCCATTTTCGTACTGACGTAACTTGATTTTTTTTGTTTTTGAATTTTGTCTCAATAGTCTTCCGTAACTGTAATTTCCTATCCGTACCCACCCCCCACAACACACTAACAATACTATAACGTTGTACCTCATCATCAGCCACATAACGTCCACTGCTGGACGAGGGCCTCCCCCAATGTGATCCGTCATTTGGTGTGAAATGCCAGTAATCGCCACGCTTGGCAGGCGGGTTGGCGATCGCAGTGGTGTTGTGGTTTAACTCACAGAGAGCGCTGCTGCCCGTTCTCTGGAGAGCTCCCTCGGTCGCCTCTTACGACCCCCATGACGGGAAAAGTTGGTCTGGGGTGGTGACACATGTATTC
>SJJU01013515.1:0-15443 GCA_012932125.1 Conopomorpha cramerella
CGGCAAGTTCAAAAAGTTAAAAACTTTTTCGCTTTGACGTTGCTCTTAATTTCATGACATAATTCAAAACAAAGGAACCAACTTTCAGTTTACTGTCACAACAATAACACGCAAACTGTCACCGTGACAGCGCGACAGTAAACAAACAAAATTCGACCGCCGTTTTTTCGAAAGGGATGGAATTTAATACGAAACACCGAAAATTGTCCAAAACTAAAAATTCTATTCGTGCACCTAATTCCGCGAGGCCTCGTTTGTTAAAGAAGAAGATTGTTACACGTAAACGGAAATGTGTGTGTCCGTCAGATAACTATTCTGTGGTCGAGTTCCCCGCAATATGGAACGAGTTGCGGCAAAACGGCCAACTGTGCGACGGCACAATCGTATGCAGGGATATGAAATCTATACGAGTGCATAGAGCCATCCTTTCGGCAGTCAGTCCCTATTTTAAAGTTTTGTTCATCAATTTCCTGAAGAAGGGCGAAAAGGAGGAGACCGAGATATTCGTCGACGTACCAAGTTGTTATATGAACCTTATTCTGGATTACGCATACACAGGAACGTGCGTGGTGACCGCGGACAACGTCGAGCAGTTGTTACCGTTTGCAGATCAGTTCGACATCGTAGGCGTCATCCAACTGTGTTGCCAGTACCTGCTGCGAGAGCTGCGGCCGCACAACTGTCTCGGAATATTCAAATTCGCGCGTTACTATTTCTGTAGTGATTTAGAGAAGAAAGGGAAATTGTACATAAGACAGAACTTCAGTAGGATATTGAAAGAGTGCAATGAATTTAAGACCCTATCGTGTGAGGAGTTGGAGGATATATTGCGTGACGATGAACTGAACGTTCGGAATGAGGAGATAGTCTTTCAAGCACTGAAAATGTGGGTGGAGCACGACGCCGAGACCAGGAAGAAGTATATTCCGTCGCTGTTGTCGTGTGTACGCTTCGGTCACATCAGCTACAAATATTTTAAATCTAAAATCTTACAATGGTCTCAGATCGCCAATGACGAGGTTTGTTTATGTACCTATTTATAATAATACACTTCACGCCTTTAATACCAAAGAGGGGTCGGCAGAGGCACTTGCTAAAGCAAGTACCCACGGTTCACCAAGCGTATTTAACCCACTAACCCTACCCCCGGACCCAACGTGAGAGGGGGTGAGCCCATCGCCGTTATAGGGTTAACACACCTTGTGGTGTCCGGGTTTCATCAGCGTTGCGTTGCGTACATAGGCTCTGAAAAAGAGTCCCATTGATACACGTCCAGTAGCCGGGCTCGAACCCGCGACCTCCCAGTTACAAGTCAAGTATCCGACCAACTGGACCACAGACGCTCTTTTATAATCTAAGTAAAGAGTAAGTATTCATCTGGGCGTTAATGGGTTAATCTAAGCGATTATTTGTATTCCATTGTCAGAAATGTCACGAAGCACTGTACCCTGCCGTCGTATTTCTAACACTGTTGGACTCGAAGCCTGGCACCGAGATTGACTTGAACGAGCCGTTGTCGCGGCCCCGGATACCGTACGAGGTGCTATTCGCCGTGGGGGGCTGGAGCGCCGGCAGTCCCACTAGCTTTGTTGAAACTTATGACACAAGGTTAGCACATTGTCTCTTTGGATCATACACGCCCACATACACACATCAAGAGTGTCTAGGGATCAAGTACAGTTTAAAAGATTGCAATCAAGAATATATTTTTACAAAAACTGAATTTATTCATAATTTTACAAAATGTGGTGATATGTCATTGATACAGGCATGGGGAATTAGGTAGGAGACCAATCCAGAAGATTAGATTTGATTTAAATAAATTGGATTTTTTTAGAGTCAAAAATGTTCTGACTCCTAGACACTTTTGATGTGTGTAGCTTCGACATCGCTTGTTAGGGCTTATTCCATTAAACTCGCACACCCATGATCCCAGTGGGATCATAGACGAAACTTTTGAGTTCATTATGCTTTCTAGTGTTGGCAGAATACCAGCGTCACGGGCAAATCGTGACAATAGCTGAGTCGGTGTCTCTTTTTTACTGACAGACACAGAAACGATAGATAGGAATGCTACATTTAACATGCACTGTATGTGTAATGTATTGTACTGAATTATTGTATGTGTGTTTTTAGCAAAAATAAATGAATGTCTATGTCTATTTAAAAAATATTTTCGTTTCCCAACATTGTCGCCATAGAAAAATGAGGAGTTTATAAAAAAAGCAATTTTACAAAGATAGTTGAAAACGACAGAGATGCAATTACTTTATTCTATGATCGTTCGTCTTCTGACTCGCTCTTTTGTTATTTTTTTTAATTTTTAAAGAAAACTTCTCTTTGTTTATTTTTACGAGCCCAACAACGTTTCCAAGACATTTGCCCGGTCAATCTATATAGCCGGTGAACGATATTGAATTATAATGTCTGTGCGCGTTTCATTAAAAAAATATTAGTATACACACGCTTGGTGAACCGTGGGCATTTGCTTTTGCAAGTGCCTCTGCCTACCCGTCTTTGGGATTAAAAGGCGCGAAGTGTATTTTTTTTATACACACCTACTGACATAACCCCATCAGGGCCGACCGCTGGTTCCTATCCATCCACATGGACTTAACCCCCCGCGCCTACCACGGCCTGTGCGCGCTGAACAACCTGATCTACATGATCGGAGGCTTCGACGGCAGCGACCACTTCAACACTGTGAGGTGCTACAACCCCGTCGCCAACACCTGGCACGAGAGGGCCTGCATGTATCAGGCCAGGTGTTACGTCAGCGTCGTTGTTCATGGTGAGGATTTAAGCTAATTATTGGCATGATTTTGGGGCTATTACGGACTTATTGTTAAGTACAGTACATAGCTCACACCCGTGATCCCCAAATGGTGGTGGACAGGAACTTAGGAACATTACAACCCTTTGGCCACATTTAGCATGAGGCCCTTTAGTTACAAGTTGCTAGCGCATTTCCTGAATACACCTAAATCGGCGTGCACACCATATAGGCAAAAACATACTGCCTACCTTAGTGTTTTGGTTACCCGACCGAATAATAGAGTTATCGCTAGATCTTTTTTTGTTGTACTCACGACGTAGGCCAACGAAGGACCTGTGTTTCGTAAAGACAAGTTACCTATACATAGGTGTCAATCCTTGAGGACTACTGCCTACCTTACTCAATATTGTTCACCGGGTGTATAGGCGCGAATATAACCAAAGACCACGTGAGCACGACGCATGCAACTGCGTCGAAACGTCGAGTAAAATAACAAAGGTTAGCTCGAGCTTGTCTTTGGTTATATTCACGCCTATACACCCGGTCAACAATATTAAGTAATAAAGTCTGTGCGCGTTTCATTAAAAAATACTGCCTACCATGTCGTTAAAGTCGTGGACAAATATGGGCTGATGATGATGATGATGATGATGATGTCGTTAAAGCCAGTGCACGCCACTGCTAGATCCCATAGTCTACTCCCACGACGTGTCAGGAAAAAGGCATCTGAAGCACTCTATTTACGTCCTAGCAGGAGTAGCAGGGGATATGGTTAATCGTCTTGATTAATATTTTTGCTACAACTACTGTCGAAATCAGCTTTTTTTTATAATGAACTATGAATAAAAGCGTTTGACTACCATCCTGCTTAACGTGCAGCGACGTGGTCTACGATGGAACATAATGGGGAATTTTCAAACTCCAAAAGTTTCTTATCTATGGTCAATCCCCTTAGACGGTCTAATTTACGCGCTGGGCGGATACAACGGTCGCACGCGCATGTCGTCGGTGGAGCGCTACTACCCCGAGCGCAACCAATGGGAGATGACCACGCCCATGAACAAGCAGAGATCAGACGCCAGCGCCGCTTCTCTCGCCGGAAAGGTAGGTTAATGTAAACATTTTCTCGAGTCCGTAATGCCCAAACGGGGGTGGACAGAACCAAGAACCCATCGCACACATTTAGCACTAGCTGTACCGCACGGTGTTACTCGCGTATTTTTTCGTTCCTCCGTCAAGTAGCTTTTATTCGTTACAAACATCCATTCATACAATTCTATCCTCTTTATAATATTGTTACGCCCCGGGGTCGAGAAACGGCGACTAGAATGCCGTAGAGGTGCGTCGAACATTCGAGAGGCCTAAAGAACATTCCAGTATCCAAGTCGACGCATACAAACCACTACACAGTGCCTATATGCGTCAGAATGTAGTAGAAGGATCTCGAAAGATCGAGAATAGTGTGGTATATTTCGGAAGCCACAAGTACACAAGTACTTACCTTACCTCACCACAAGTAGGTATACATCTACTTACCTACTGTTGGGTGTAGGTATAAACACGCGAGCCGTCGACGCGACTCACAAGTAGGTATAAATCTACTTACCTACTGTTGGAGTAGGTATAAACACGCGAGCGGGCCGACGCGACGGTTAGGTATTTAATTATTATTATTAGAAGTCGACTCGAGAATGTACCTGAACCTACTCGAATGTTCTGGATTGTGTACCGTGGTATATAAAGAGCGACGATCGAGTCGGCGGGACAGTTTCAACTAAACAGTGATACAGTGAACATCAAGAGAGAAAATTAAAGAGAGTTAACAAGTGATTGTGTGATTGTAAAGTGTTTATTAGCGGTCTTAGTTTAACGATTGTAATTAGTTTGTGTAATTACAGTGCCGGAATAAAGTGTAATTCTTGATTTTCGTAAGTGTCATTTTTCTATCGGTACCCACCCCCCACGTACGTAACATTTGGTGTCAGAAGTGGGATAGAAAATGCCGATCACTCCACGAGATCAAGAACCGGAGGGCGTCCAGACCCGGAGCCAACGTGCAGCGGAGGACTCTACGGCAGCCGTGGCTGGTCCATCTACTGTCACTGCACCGGCATCGTCACCAAGACCGAAGGCCGAGATTGACCTTAACACCATCCTGATTTTATTGAAGGAACAATCACGAGCCCTTAATGAAAGCCAAAGGGAAGCTCGGGAAGCCCGGGAGGCCCAGGAGAGACAAGCTAGGCTAAAATACAGGAGGAGCAGTACATGAAGCTGTGTATCAGTCAGCGGGAAGCCGAGGAGAGACAGGCTAAGGCCCAGCGGGAAGCCGAGGAGAGACAGGCTAAGGCCCAGCGGGAAGCCGAGGAGAGACAAGCCCAGCAGGAAGCCCGGGAAGCCCAGGAGGAACGATACAAGAAATTGTGTAATCGACAGGAGGAACAGTCGTGCATGCTCCGTGAAGTGCGAGAGGCCATTGCAGAATGGAAAAATGAGCTAACGGAAATACAAGGGAAACTAGCCGATATGGATATCAAATTCGAGAATCGTCTACATGGCATCAATGAGAAGGTGGAGGACTTTGAGAACCGTTTACGGAAACTGGAAGTTAAGGTGGCTGCCGGGATCAGCAGCAGGTCTGATGGCTCTGTACCGGTGTGTGGGAACTTCAAGGTACCTCCGTTTGACGGTACATCCTCGTGGAATGCGTACAAGTTGCAGTTCGAGTCTGTCTGTCAGGCCAATGGATGGAGTGAAGAGGAGGCGAAGACAGCACTCACACTGGCTCTACGAGACGAAGCTCTCGCTGTACTGGAAGTCTTAGGTGATGAGAGGACATATGGCCGCCTACTTGAGGCGCTAGAGACTCGCTATGGAGACCGACATTTGGAGTACGTTTTCAGAGCACAGCTGAAGGATCGCAGCCAGGGCCGGAACGAGTCTCTGCAGAAGTGGGCCTTGGAGATAGAGACATTGGTGAGAAAGGCGTACCAGTCGGCATCCGCCTCTATGGTAGACAGCATGCTACTTCAAGCTTTCATCGATGGTATTCGTGATATGGAAGTAAGAGCTGCTGTTCGATTGGGGCATCATGGAAGTTTGAAGGATGCAGTAGCTCATGCATTGGAGGTGGAGGCCGTACGTCGTGACTCGAAGCCACTTTCAGTGAGAAAGGTTTGTGCGAGTGAAGTGCCTTTCCGTGACCGCGAGTATGTACCGCGTTGTTATCAGTGTGGTGAACGCGGGCATTTGCGGTCCAGTTGTCCAAAAAGGAAAAGGGCCCATAGAAGCGCCGATAGCGCAAACCTTGGGAGGAAGCTACGGATGTCGGGGGACTTGGTAAACAAGCGTCCCGTTACGGATACCGTTGGAGATAAATGCAAAGGGCTGGAAGAGATACGCAGTGGCGTTCGTTGTAATGGACCATGGAAAAGCAACACGATGAGGCAGCAACATGACTGGAGAGTTAATAAATCGCAGTTCGAGGAGGGTTCCCTAGTGTGGTTGCGTGACTCGCTACATCGTCGTTGGGAAGGACCATATAAGGTAGTGACCAGGATTAACGACGTCACGTATCGGATACAGAGAACCCATCGCAGTCCATGCAAGGTTGTGCACATCGACCGGCTGGCCCGATACTATGGAGATAATCATGCTCGAGACGAGCACGTTTTAGAAGGGGGTAGTGTTACGCCCCGGGGTCGAGAAACAACGGCTAGAATGCCGTAGAGGTACGTCGAACATTCGAGAGGCCTAAAGAACATTCCAGTATCCAAGTCGACGCATACAAACCACTACACAGTGCCTATATGCGTCAGAATGTAGTAGAAGGATCTCGAAAGATCGAGAAAAGTGTGGTATATTTCGGAAGCCACAAGTACTTACCTCACCACAAGTAGGTATACACCTACTTACCTACTGTTGGGTGTAGGTATAAACACGCGAGCCGTCGACGCGACTCACAAGTAGGTATAAATCTACTTACCTACTGTTGGAGTAGGTATAAACACGCGAGCGGCCGACGCGACGGTTAGGTATTTAATTATTATTATTAGAAGTCGACTCGAGAATGTACCTGAACCTACTCGAATGTTCTGGATTGTGTACCGTGGTATATAAAGAGCGACGATCGAGTCGGCGGGACAGTTTCAACTAAACAGTGATACAGTGAACATCAAGAGAGAAAATTAAAGAGAGTTAACAAGTGATTGTGTGATTGTGAAAGTGTTTATTAGCGGTGTTAGTTTAACGATTGTAATTAGTTTGTGTAATTATAGTGCCTGAATAAAGTGTAATTCTTGATTTTCGTAATAGTGTACTTTTCTATCGGTACTCACCCCCCACGTACGTAACAATATTATAACAAATAATGCATTAATTTCGACCAAATTTACTAGCGTAAAGCCTTCCTCGATAAATGGTATATTTCGAGTTCCTCGATAAATGGTGTAGTTCCAGAGATTTGCGCGTTCAAACAAATAAACAAACTCTTCAGCTTTATTAAAATTTGTATAGATAAGTAATTAGGAGTTAAGAAACTTCATATAGGCTTTCAGTTACAAGTTGCTACCTCATAGCCTTAATAAATCTAATTCTCAGCCGTTTACAGACTTATTAGAACCTTTTTACTTTTGTTTTTGACACATCTATTTTTGTATTGTTATTTTGATATTACATTAGTTTGTGTCGGTTTGGACAGTGTTTGGAAAAGAGCTTGTAAAATGGCAATAAATCGTTTGTGAGCCTGTTCCTGTGACAGTTTCCATTGGCTTCTAGCCGTCTCCATGGGCTCTCAGGAGTTAAGACCATACTCTGCCCCTACGTTATATCAGGAATAAAGGCAATCATACTAACTATTTACTATATACCGGCATACTTACTATTCGTGTATATCCTAGACTAGTTAACCCGGCAAACGTTTTTCTGCCAATACATATATAGTGCTTCTCTGCTATTACTATTGACGGCCGGCATAGACTAGTGGTCAGGGCATCTGCCTCTAGGACGAGACGGTCTCGGGTTCAATTCCCGCCACGGGCATAATGCTTTAGTGATGAGCTGAGGCATTTGTTGTGTGCGTCTGGGTGTTTTATTTATCTATGTATGTATTTAAAAGTAGTTATGTAATTATATCAGTCTCTGGCACCCATAGTACAGGGTCTCCTAGTTTGGGGTCAGGTGACCGTGTGTATAAAATGTCCCGGGCCCGGGGGATATTATATGTATGTATTATCTTACTAATCCGTTGCGTAGTTTGAAAGATATAAGCATGCATAGTGACAGACAGCGGTAGGCGACTTTGTTTTATACTAAGTAATGATAAGCATGGGATTCAGTCGCGTCTTACCAAACGGAGTGTAGGAAGCTCTCAGGCAAGGTGGACTGATGATATACGCAAGATGGCTGTCAGAAGCTGTATGCCAGAAGCCGAAAACAGATCACAGTGGCGTGCAATTGGAGAGGCCTATGTCCAGCAGTGGACAAGAATGGGCTGATGATGATGATGATGATGGGATTCAGAGTATCGAGATAAATTAATTACTTTACTTACTCAACAGATATACATAGTGGGCGGTTTCAACGGCCAGGAGGTGCTCAGTTCGGCGGAAGTGTTCGACTCGGAGACGAAGCAATGGAGTTTCATAAGGTCCATGCTCAGCCCCCGGTCCGGTGTCAGCCTTATAGCGTATAGGGACTGCCTTTACGCGCTCGGCGGCTTCAATGGATACAGCCGGCTTAATACCGGTTAGTGGGGATTCGTTCACTAAATTAAATCTCTCTTTCGCGGACCAAAAGGTTTGCGTCCTATTTTATTATGTGAATCTGGATGGCTATGTGCAAAGCAAGCAGTGGCAGACAGATAACGACCGCAGCGCACAACACGGCATAAATCGGAAACAAATGCGGATGATCAGCTGTCAAGTGTTGATTGCAGTACAAAATCAAAGCAAAGAAATGGGCCATTACTGTTGTTGCGTTGTTAACTTTTTATCGTGTTGCGTTCTTACATGATCGGCTAATACTAATTTATTGCCTTTTATCTCAGTTTGTGGTTGGAAACTAATATTAAGTATGTGTAATAGTTTCAAACCCGGTTTTTATTATTATATTAATTTTACAAACTAGTGAAATCACTTAAATATAGTCACCAATACAATTTTAATATTTGGTTTTACTTATATTTGCAAAGAAAACTAACAATGTATGTTTACATTGTTATTATTCAACAGCTTCCGCAAATGTTGTAAACGCTACGCGTCGCCACCGTCGCGCACATAGCCAATACTTGACTATTATGCAAATAATATTTATGAAATTCGTAGGGTGACCATGCTATTTGCATTTTTTTTTAAATTTGTATTTATGGTCGGTTAGAAGGGAATTATTTTTTAAGGTCCACAGTACATACAGCTGTCAAAACCAGCATCTTGGTAGCCACTTCACCAGAAAATTTAAAATTCAAAATGCAGGTCCAGTCTCAGTAGTTCGGTTATTTTGTCCGGTGGTTAATGTAAAATATACTTTATTTGGTGGTGTCAAAGTAACAAATCAATTTGGCACCTGTCTTAATATATTCAACATCAAAACAGCCTTTCTTCTGTACATATAAAGGTTGACTTTTGTTCAGCACCGAACTAAATTTACCGAACAACTGAGACTAGACCAAAATGCACATAGGTACGACTACTTATTGGCTATGTGCGCGACGCTGGCGACGCGTAGTGTTTACAACATTTGCGGAAGCTGACAAATAACAACAATGTAAACACTGTTAGTTTTCTTTGCAAATATAAATAAAACCAAATACTTATTAAAATAGTATTGTTGACAATATTATATAAGTGAAATTTATTGAATAGTTTGTAAAATTAATATAATAATAAAAACCGGTTTTGAAACTATTACACATAATATTAGTTTCCAACCACAAACTGAGATAAAATGCAATAAATTAGTATTAGCCGAGCATGTAAGACCGCAACACGTTAAAATTTAACAACGCAACAACAGTCATGGCCCATTTCTTTGCTTTGATTTTGTACTGCAATCAACCCTTGACAGCTGATCATCCGCATTTGTTTCCGATTTCTGCCGTGTTGTGCGCTGCGGTCGTTATCTCTCTGCCACTACTCGCTTTGCACATAGCCAATACAGCGTTAGTCGGAAATACCACGTTAAGCCGAAGTCTATTGTGGACCCTACTGGAACCTGCTCTAATCATCCTGTGTAATTGTTTCAAGTTTATTTTATTTTACAATAACTGTTGTAACTGTCCAGGAGAGAAATTATGCCCACACAGAAGTGGCGACTGGCAGGAGGTCACCGAGATGTTTAGCGCTAGAAGTAACTTCGCAACTGTGCTGCTCGATGACATGATCTTCGTCATTGGAGGATTTAATGGTAAACTATAGCCTTACTACACAATATTTTATATACATTCTTCATACATTACATATTCTTTTAAAGTAAATAAAGGAATACATTTCACCCCAAATCTGCATTGGCAAAAGGCTTGTGGTGAGCAAATTCCCAAACACTATCTGCTATACGATGTAATATGTACTTACTCTTTTAGCAAAACTTTCTAAGCTCTGTAAACGTGAACACCGTTGACAACATACCTAGCCTTACACCGAATTTGACCATTTTAACTGTCAAACAAAAATCGAGTCACCTGACAACTAGGCTATTTATGAAGGAACAATATTTTTATGGTCTTATTTTGTATTTTGAGTAAGTATTACGTTAATTACAAGTAGACGCGTATCACACCTCTTAAAAGATCACCACTTGGCGAAACAGATCAGAGTAGCTCACCCTACTTCTGTTTCACTGTTACAATTAAAAAAACCTTGTAGGCAAGCGTGTTCCATCGTAGACCATATCGAGCTTAACACCAGGTAGGATCGTGGTCAAACTCTTATCTGCTTATTCTTTATCATCATGTCACCACACTGCTATCCGCTGTTGGACTTTGCCTCCCCAAAGGCTCGCCAGCGGGCGCGGCGTCGGTAGACCTGCCCCTTACCTGTCCCATTTCGTAGCTGTCAGAAAACATGGTTCTATTCTTTCCCGTATCGTAGCCACCTACCAAATCCGGCTGCGAAATGGTATTAAGGGAGACCTTCCACAAGTTGGTCCGACGATCTGCAATGGGAGGTTTTCTGACAGGTGGCTTTTTACAGTTCTAAGAAATGTCAATAGATGGCACTACCTAGACAGTTGTCATTTCATATTTTCATTTTTTGTTGACAATTCTAAAAGTTATCGTATCTGTGAGATGTTTTGGAACTACTTTTGACATATTTGAAGCTATCAGAAAATCTCTCATTAAGAAAAGCCTATTTATATTTTACACTAGCTGTCCCGGCAAACATTTGTTTTGCCAAAGGAAGTAGCCTTTGTACCCCGTGTATTGGAAGAAATACACCTTTTAAACCTTCCCTGGACTTTCACGTGTCATTTAAGACCAAAATTACCCAAATCGGTACAGTCGTTCTCGAGTTTTGGCGAGACTAACGAACATCAGTTCATTTTTATATATATTTTACATAACACAGGATCGACAACAATACCCCACGTGGAGTGCTACGACGGCGACACGTTAGAGTGGTACGACGCGGCACCGATGAACTTGAACCGTTCGGCGTTGAGCGCGTGCGTGATCGCCGGCCTCCCCAACGCCCGGACGTTCAGCTATCTGGCCAAAGCCGTTCCTGCTGCCGGAGCTGATCAGGCACACAGTAAAAACTAATAACCGAACGAAACGTCCACGGGAAAACGTCGTTTGAATTTCTAGTTGCTGAGATTCTGTAATAAGTGAAGTTGGATTCCAATTTAATGGCCAGCCCCCCTAGCACAGCGCTCCAAGAAATAAGTGACAAGACATATAACCCGCTGCGATTTGTTGAAACTAGCTGATTCGCACGAAGTGTGACATAGCAGCCAATCAGAGCGCGTATTTGTTCTATGTCATGTCTTTCTTGAGGCGCGTGCTGATGGACGTTCGCTGCTGGAATAAACTGAAATAGGTATTAACGTCTCGTGGATGATTCGTTTGTTTATGATTCTTCTTATTTTTTAGGAAAAATTACACGAAACTTTCGTACACTTTACCTTTTGCACGTTGCAATTAAGCACCGTTACTGTACCTGATACACTGTGATATTTTGATTGTACATAATGTTTTGTCTCGTTTTTTAAATGAAATCATGGTTAACCGATTATTTTATATTGTGTACATAATCACGATCGAACGAGTTAATATTATAATTTTAGGTAAAATTTTAAACTCTCTCAATCTATCTCTCTCTACATTTTAGATTATTTTTTTGATTTTGAAGCGAGGGATTTGTAGAAAATTAGCCAGATTTTATGTGTTGTTATACTTTGTGAACACTTTTTTTTATTTTGGTATGTTTGTATAGAGGTTTGCAGCGCGGCGGTAGAAAATCATGGCTGCATTTTCTAGATTTATGTAGGTACCTACTTACTTAGTTGCCAATAATACATACTAAATGCTGTGGCGGTAGGCCTTGGGTAAATATAATTGTATGGTAATCCTAGAATTTTATTGCGTTTAGTTAGTATGAAAAGATCAAAAAAATGTAAAATTTATATATGAGAAAAATTTACCGTACTGACAATGTAATGGTGGAACATATGAGAAATTAACAAATAGAGCAAAATTACACTCGATTCCAGACTTTCATTTCTAATGGGGTTTGTGGGTAGGTATAGTTTTTTTTTGCCACTGTGAACAAGCGTTTGACCACCATCCTGCCCGATGTTAGCAGCGATGTGTTCTACGATAGACTTGTTCATTAGGTACCTATTCACCCCAGTGACTTGAAGACCTTCAGACTGTACTGCGCAGGAAACACCAAACTTATACGTCAAGCTAGAAATTCTGAAACTATAAATTAATTTTCGTATCTATTACACACATCAAAAGTGTAGAGGGATCAAGAACATTTTTAGCTTTAAAAAATCGAATTTATTTAAATCAACTCTAATCTTCTGGATTGGTCTCCTACCTAATTCCCCATGCCTGTATCAATGACTTATCACCACATTTTAAATAAATTATGAATGAATTCAGTTTTTGTAAGATATATTCTTGATTGCAATCTTCTAAAATGTACTTGATCCCTAGACACTTTGGATGTGTGTATAGATAGGCAGGCAGTGCTGTGGATGTAGTAGGGAAGATAGGTAATATAATCTTATCTTGGTACAGCTTTACCTAAGGCCAATTCGTCTTTTTTCACCTATCCAAGAAAGTATATTGATTGACCAATACCTATTAATTCTTTTTGTGAGAATATTACTAAAAAATAGATCAAGAAAATGTACAAAATATAGGACCGTCTCTTCACTAAGTGTCAAGCATGTGTTAAGAAACCGAAAATAACTTAAACCCGACTCTCGTACCTACCAACCAAACATTCATAGTAGTTTACTCCCACTTACCACCCTTAACTGCAATACCTACAGACTGAAAGTGAATCGTTGCCGGCGACGACGACCGACGGCGAGAGTAGCGTGCGACCGTGCGTACATCGTATTTACAACCAGAGGGGGTTTCCTCCCGTTCCCTCCCTCTCCCTCATTCACCCCCGCACTCCCGGCCCGATCGAAGGCGCATTCGGCCACTAGGGGTAACCGCGCCACGCCGCACTTCCTTAGGGCGCGGCGACTCCAAAACACTTCAATAAAATTATTTAATCAATTTACACATACAATAATGGATTTAAAAGGAAAAGTTGCACTAGTGACTGGCGCTGCGGCCGGTATCGGCCTAGCTTTCAGTGAAGAACTTCTGAAACAAGGTGCTAAAGTAAGTGCTGTTTTTTCTTTTTCATTTTAGTTCCTCGTGGTCTTCGTATTTGTAAGGCAAGTACCAAGGTTCATGTCATTATAATATACATATCTCAAGTCGTTATTGATATGTCTAATCGGTATGATTAAACTTTGATTCATAAAACCGGAATTTCTGTTATCACACGATGTTATTCAGTGCATCGCGTGTTTTCTTTATGATACGCCGTCACAAGTCTTTCGAAGTTCAAGGCTAGTTTTCGACAGTAACCTGGAATACGGCCAAATATTTACGAACTAGGTATCTAACTTTACTCTTCTTTTCATACAATTCTTTGTCATGTACCTAAGTACTAGTGTATTGTTGGCATGTCACTACATTATCTATTATCCCAAATGTTTACTACTTGATGTACCTACCCTGGGGTTGTTACCGGCAGTTTACTTCGGGGAAATTCGGAATTAAATGAATAATATATTCTGATGTATTTTATGGTAAAGTTACATTGAAACTCTTTCAGCATCCTTCATTAGTTTGTGCGTGAAGAGTAACAAACATAAAAAACACCCATCCAAAATCGCGTTTTATTTAGCCCATTGAAATGCATATAAATCTACATACTTAATTATAAAAAACATACAGTTCTTACCTAGGTATCTAGATATTTCTAATTGATTTTCTAGGTGGCGATTTGTGACATAGATTCTGAAGTCGGAGAGCAAATTGCAGATGAGTTGGGCGTCAAATATGGCAGAAAAAATGTTTTATTTTGTCAGTGCGATGTCACGGACTATCCACAATATGAAGGTATGTTTCCTTTCCATAACCTAATCATTTAAGCAACCAACATATCGTTCCCACGTAGCCGTGTGGTGACGGCGAATAGAATACATGTGTCACCACCACAGCCCAACTTTTCCCGTCATGGGGGTCGTAAGAGGCGACCGAGGGAGCTCTCCAGAGAACGGGCAGCAGCGCTCTATGTGAGTTAAACCACAACACCACTGCGATCGCCAACCCGCCTGCCAAGCGTGGTGATTACTGGCATTTCCCCCCAAATGACGGATCTCATTGGGGGAGGCCCTCGTCCAGCAGTGGACGTTATGTGGCTGATGATGATATCGTTAATTAAATAATACTAAAATAAAACCTCGAGTTGAGGAGATCCAGTATCAAGCAAATTATACCTTTGTTAGATGTTTTCGAAACCCCCGAGGACAGCTCTAACTCGGCTTAACGATGTCCCTCGAGACATTAGCCGGGACCCAGAGCTTAACGTTTCCTCGGAAGTAGTATACGCAGTGTTGCTTAACTAAGAGCGCTTGAATACTAAAGTAAAATCCGTTCATAGTTTTACGTGTGTTTATAATATACTAGCTGTACCGCGCGGTGTTACTCGCGCTTTTTTTTCCGTTCCTGTGGGAATTCCGCAGTAAAATATAGCCTATGTTACTTGGGGATAACGTAGCTTTCGAGTGCTGAAGGAATTTTTAAAAACGGTCCAGTAGTTTTTGAGCCTATTCATTACAAACAAACAAACAAAAGTTTCCTGTTTATAATATTAGTGTAGACTAACGACTCCCACCCATTTCACGCGATTTATCAGTGTTTCTCTACTGCATTATACATGTATTATACTTATAAACCTTCCTCATGAATCTATTACAAAAACAGCATTAAAATTTGGTAGCACAGTTTTAAAAATCTAAACATACATAGGGACAGAAAGCGAAGAGCGACTTTGTTTTATACGTATTGACAGATAAGTATAAATAGGAGGTATACATTATAGGCGACCGTCAATTACTAAATGTTCTAATATCTAGACCTACTTATTTAAAATTG
>SJJU01013516.1:0-19725 GCA_012932125.1 Conopomorpha cramerella
TTTATATAAAAATGTTTTTATGCATATTGGAGAATTAGGTAGCTTCGTCCATTTATTGGATGGATTAGTAATTTTAATATTTAAAAATATCTCTAAAAGAACTATTAAATGGTTTGAGCTTCCTGTTGACAGCTTTTATATCTTCCTAATAAATATTTAAATTTATAGAAAGTAGGTATTTTATCACCATGTATAAATTGTACCCAGAAATATACCATAGTGCATTATGCACTGTAAAATGTTGGGTTGGGACAAATTATAATAAAATTCATACCTATTTAGAATATAATAAGTGTATAAAATTGGTAATGTTAGGTACTTACTATAGGTAATAGTTTGTAATCTTATACCTACTTTACTACCATATTAATCATGTGATTATCATTTTGTGAGATTTATGACTTACATGAAAGTATGACAATAAGAAATGTCATTCTCTGTAATAAAACCATTCTTTAGTCAAGTTTCTGACTTCACTTGACAGACTATAATGCTCAAGAAACCTTTGTAATGTCACAAAACCTTGATAATGTCATCTAAGATTATTATCAGTATTCATACAAAGAAATCTACTGATTTCCCAAAGTGGGAGTGAGAGACTTTGGTTTTCCATCAGTATTTCAATCATGTAAATTTAATTTGCTCTCTATTTGACTTTCATTTCATTGTATTTCTTAGGTATTTACCTATACCTACCTTATCTAATGTATTTACTTTAGAAGATAAACATTATTTTCCTGTTATCTTGCATTTATACATAGTTATATGAAGTAGACGCTTAGTGCATAAATCCATATCAATGTGTTTATGTTATAAATTGTATGTTTGATGTTAATGTTTATTATTAGGGGAGAGTATTCCTTGTTTTGTATTGCACAGGGAAGGTGATAAAAGAAAATCTTGTTTAGAAAATTAAACATTTATTGTATCTACCTACCTGTATTGTATTATGCGTAGGTACCTATTAATATAGTATAATACATACATAGTAATTGTATTTTGTTTTCTAGCAAACAAATTTCTATCATTCTGGTGGTCTTCAAGGTGCAAAAAATATTACTAAAAGGGTATTTTATGTATGTAAAATATTATGTATTAAATCTGTATCTCTGATGTTAAAGAACTGTTGAAATAGAGAAAGTAATAAAACACTGCACATTCATAAAAATCGTTGTTTGAATTTACCCGACTAGCTACTTAACTAGATCCGTCCCTAACTCCTACTCACCGGCCTAGTTTATAAAGACTAGAAAATAAAATCAGCAGACAATGGATAGCTAAAAAACTACCTATCTAATAGTGTTTTTAGAATATAGGTAGGTATATGACAGTCTGTCTTGTACTTTCTATCTTACTTCTTTAGTAGGTACCTAAGTCACCAGAGAATAATAGATAGTGCAGACTACGAAAAATGGGTTCCTGTTCTGTAGATTAGTTCAGCAACGCCAGAATGACAACACGTCTCAAGAACGCTGGCAAAAAGTGACTTCCAGAGTCGTGCGGATTTATTTCTCCAACAAGAGGAAGAAAGCAGTAGGTACCGGGGTCGGCTTACGAAAATAAGACAGTGTAACACATAGGGTGTAAGATTAATTCAGCAAATGTGTAGATGGAAGGAATGTGTCTTTGTCTTGAGACTGACTACATAAAGTGTGTAATACACATATACCGTGTATAAATGTGGTGTAAGTACATAAACAGTACCTATACATCTGCTACAGGGTGACCAGCAGTGCAAGTCTTTGTACTCTGTATCTAACGACCTGCATTAGAAACTATTAAGACATGACAAGACATAGGTAGGCATGAAGTCTAACCTAGTAGGCTGACTGACAGTCATATCTTCCCCTCCGACCCTTCCTCCTAAAAAATCCTGGTTCCTAATCTAAAACAATGATTACTAGGTGAGTAATAGATATTTAATATCTCGAACGTGAAAAGTGGAGGTCCATGATCTCTGTACGGTCGGCCAAGAAAATGGTCTATCAGTTTCGATGACAGTTCCTGTGTCACTAAAACATCAATAAGGTAGAGTTGGTACATTGTGACAAGTGAACAATGAACCTTAATGTTTAATTACATTCATATGAGTTTCAACCTTAGGGTGGTAGAGCAGATTCTTGGCCGACTGTACCTACCCCTGGGAGAAACGGATGTGACTTGTATGTATGTAGTTAAGTATGTTCATTGTTAGGCATCTAGGTACGCCTCAGGCCAAAAACAAGTTGTGTTTAGTCTGAGCATCTACACCATACCGAACGAACTGTGATAAGGTCACGAGAATACTTAATTGTCCCACCCACTGAACATTGGGTCTAGACACGATGAGATTTACAAAGTTAACTCTTGACTTTGTCGAACATTTTGCGTCTGTGGTCCAGTTGGTCGGACGCTTGACTTGTAACCGGGAGGTCCCGGGTTCGAGTCCGGCTACTGGACGTGTACCAGTGGGACTCTTTTTCAGAGCCTATGTACGCAACGCAACGCTCGTACGGTGAAGGACAAACATCGTGATGAAACCCGCACACCACAAGGTGTGTGAACCCTATAACGGCGATGGGCTCACCCCCTGTCACGGTGGGTTAAATACGCTCGGTGAACCGTGGGTACTTGCTTTAGCAAGTGCCTCTGCCTACCCCTCTTTGGGATTAAAGGCGTGAAGTGTATTTATTTATTTATTTTTTTTTGCTTCAGTTCTGGTTCTGAGCAAGATTCGACATAGTAAGTTTAGTTTTTAAGCCTCAGTCATAAGGTTTATGAGATACGGGCCCCTGTTTCTCTTATGACGATTGCGCTAGCTGTATTAAGGGGGATTAATGTTAACGAAATGACTAACTTCGAGCAGTTAGTATTGAACGTGACCGTAAATTGTTTTATTGTTTGTTTACATGTTACTAAAGTGTCTGAAGTTTGAATAACTTACCCAAATTATAAAAAACGGGCTAAAACATGGGCACAAATGACAGAAGGCCTCTTGGACACCTAGATTAAAAAAAATGTTTTTAGTTTGAAAATTCCCCATTCGACGAATGATTTCTTCACACGTCGTATCATGTACCTACCTACGGATAATAGATTTTTTTTAAACTATTCGGGATACGAGACTATACATTCATTTGATAGTTTCAATTTGTTCATTTCATTTTCGAAATTACATCTCTTTCGTTGAAATCCGGCTACACTATTTAGCAAAGTGACAGATCGTTGTCAAATCGTTCGTCCAATTAATAAGCGGACTGTACCTTACCTTTTTATTGCAACATACCTACATTTATAGTTAAATTAGGCGTATATATGGCGAAAATGAAAATAAACCACTACAGCAAATTCAATAATTTATTTTATATTACTTATGTGCAATACATACACTTTAAATTGCGCACGTTCTCATAATTTATACAGCATTATACTCGGCTGTCACACTCTGCATTACTAATACTTCAAAGTAAATAATATATTAGAACATTATTGTTTTTAACTTAACAAACATAGGATGGAAAATACGTTAATGTCAGTTATTCCCCTTAGTTCCATTACGAAACCGTATTTGGTAGCTGGCTTCGGCACTGGAGACTTCTTAGCTAACTATAGTCTGTTCACTAATTCGATAAACGATAATTTGACACTTCCTATCATGTACGGATTATCGACTTTTGGAGATTATAAATTAATTTGATAGTTTTAATTCTATTATTACATTCCATTATGAAATTACCTCTTTATCGTTGAAAATCCGGCAACATTCTTTAGCAATGTGACAGATTGATCTGTCAAATCGTTCATCGAATAATATATTGTAGGCAATTAACAGACAATATGGTTCGTATTCGGCTACGAAATTAGCTGTTTCTTCCCGAAGCTAGCTACCTATTATATCTTCGACATGGGACGAAGGCAGTAGTTCTGTTAAAGTATCAATGTCAACATAAGCCAGCATCTACTACTTCTAAACAAAAATGAGCCTTCTTATGTAGTAATAAAGGTTTATTTCTATGTTACATCAAATAATAGTAACTGAACTACTGAGACTAACTAAAAATCAACTCATCAAATTGTTCTGCCCTCAGACTAGACACAACTACCTAGACTTGTAATCGAATTCTAAAGAACAGAACGAGACAATAATATGAAAAAACATGGAGGAAAACACAGGAGTGGAAGAGTGAATGATAACACTTTCTGTCCCTTACTCAGCAGCAGGTTATTTCCGGCAGGTTGGATCCAAACTTTGAATATTAAAGTGACTGGATCCAAAAGTTCATACAATTGCGTATATTTCGGTTGAAAAAGCACAGAACTTTGTCTAGATTTGTGTTTGGTCTGAGGTTATTTCACATTCATGTTTATCAATCATACGAGCAGAGAGACGTATACCATCTCATAGTCGTTGAGAGTTGCTGTTTCTTTGAAATAGGCCCAAGGAGTTTCATTCATAATTTAAATGACACTTGGCCACAACATATTTCCATGTCATACAAGACATAACTGACTTTATAAGGAAGCGGGTATGAGTATGACAAACGCGTTCTCCCAAATGTCCACCCTAAGACGAATAAATGGAAAACTGGAATATACATATATTACGGAATATACCAACAAAATAGTGTACGGAACTAGTAGTAGGTACATTAAAAAGCATGGTTATAGTACCCACCAATTCACAACCAAAAACAAGTTTTTTTATCTACATTGATGTTTATACCACTGACATATGTGTTAGTACCTACATATAAATAAAGTGAAAAATTTGGGAAGCAACGGCGCTAGTGGCGTGTGTACCCAGCGAGCGCGATTCACAATAATAATAATAAATTAACTCAAAAAAGTTTGTGAATTAACATTTTCATTCCCTTTATATAACAAAAAGATCAAATCAGTTATTTTGATTTGGAACAGAATTAAAAAAATAACAAACAATCGAAACAATGTATTTTACCATCCGGCAAAAATTAATTAAAATATGTTTTGATGAACGTCAGTTGTTGACGTATTCGTTTTTTAATTTTGATGACTTATTATGAAGAACGTTTAGTGAATATGTTTGAAAATCAAGTGAATGGTATTTTATCCTACTGTTTTGGTAAAGACGCCGACGCTAGCGCCATTATTTCCCCAGCTTCCCACCCATTTTTTGTAATACCCGTCGTACATTTCAGAGTTAATGAGCTTGTCTTTTTAACTAACATGCAAGCTTTTTAGCTTTTTAAACTACACTCCTTGGTATTGCATAACCATGCCTTAACAGTATACCCACCATTTTTTACACTGATATTTGGTAATAATAATTTAGTTTGCAGATAATGTGTATTGTCGCTCACTCAAGCTCACACAAGTTAAATATGTATTCATTGTAAGGTATATAAAAAACATTGGATTAATTATAGTCATGGTACATACATTTGTTGGCGCAGATAAAGTCACAATAGCCTGAATTTGTATACATGAATTAATATGCGGAAAGTTATTGCAACGAATAGTAATTCCACTATATCATATTAAACATCTTATGCTTCTTCTCCCAAGTGTGAGTTAGTGTAGTAGGGGCAGACAACGTACACTACACTGCTTTAACAATTTGAATAGAGCAGTGTATACCGGATGTCCTACAAGCACAAGAACATAATTGAACATCGGTCTAAAACTTTTGGCTACAATTGACAGTGTGGTGACGGCGACTAGAATACATACGTCACCACTCTAGCCCAACATTTCCCGTCGTGGAAGTCATAAGAGGCAATCGAGGGAACCCTCCAGAGGACGGGCAGCAGCGCTCTCTGCGAGTTAAACTACAACACCACTGCGATCGGCAACCCGCCTGCCAAGCCCGTGACTGTGGCGATTATTGGCATTTCCCCCCAAATTATCAGGTAAATCTAGTCCACTGCTGGACGTAGGCCTCCCCTACGTCCAGCAGAGGACGTTATGTGACTGATGATGATGACGAAGAATATTCATTAGGAGCGCTTTTTACCCCCAAGGCATTCAATGTTCAACCGAATGAACACAGTTTCCATAGTCGCCGTAGACTTCGGCATGAAGGGGCTTCCGGATCACCCTGTATGTAAGATGATTGGCGTTACAGGTACAGGCTTGTCGTCTGCTAACAAAAGTAGGGACCATGACTATAAGGCTTCAGGGCAGTGACAAAATTCTTGAATGAATATTGCTGATCATCACATAGATTTTCCTCTGTCTAAATAATATTAATGTACCATATCGATACATACTATATTATACACAAACGACAAACTTTAAATATAATTACAAAACACATTTGCATAATACAATATAATGAAATATATCAAATAAAGCTAGTATTGAAATGCTGAATAGTACCTAGGTATAAATGCTTAGTTATATAAACAAAATATAGTCACAAATTATAATATTAAATTATATATAATATGTATTGTATAGTTTTGAGTAAGTTACACACTACAAGCTATAGTCAGTCCTTACATTTTTTCGTAAGAATATTAATACCTAATTCAAAATATCATGGTTTATCTCGCAAATAGTTACAAAAATATTCGAGTCGCTGTTAACTTGACAGTAATAATTATGTTTCCATGCATGATTTCAGTTGAGAAAATAAAAAAAAAAACAAACTGATTATACATAATATCTACACCTACTACAGAATAGTGACTTAACCCTCTATTCGACATTTCTTTGGCATTTATTTCCCCTTATAATAATATATTAATTGTGATGAATATATCACAAACATAAGAGATAATTGAACAATTGAGTATTCAGTACTGACTACATAATAATCTTGTCTACTGGATCAAATTATTTCTTCGGCACTAAAAGGCAAATCATAGACAATATTTGATTTATAGATTGCTTTGTTTAATACTGTTCAGCGAGAGCTGCCATTCTATTTCAAATTCCATTTTGACAGTTAGATTTCATTTACATTTCCATATTCTGAACGAAAAATCAATGCTTATGGAATTCTCGAGATGCATTTTTCTGTATTTGACACATGCAATTAGAGTCAGACTAAGCCTAAATCTTCCTAGACTTGTTGAACTTCACGTTTCAGAATACGGGCCTTAAACTGTCAAAGTGGAACAACATTTATACAATTTATTTTAAGGGCTGAAATTATATAACACCAGTCCTCCAGTCCAGTGTTAAAGAATGTACTTATTGACTATAAAATTGCAAGGAAAGTAATTGTCGTTTTTCTATAATATTAATTTGAATGACTTTGTCATGCTATTTTATTGTATGGCACAATGCTGGTATTTTTTTTTGAGCTTATTTTACTTATAAATGCTTGTCCTTTATTATGGCATATAGAATGTTTTGTGATTAACAGTAGGGAATGAAAATTGGATATATATACATAATAACAATAATAATGAGGCATTTTTATTTTTTTTAATTTAGTTTGCTATGTTCTCACAAGATGACGCTACGGTGTTCTATGTCGATCATCAATCAAACCCTCTTTGACCAAAACTGCTTGTCATTCAATATTGAAATAAATGTCATATTAAGCTGTAAACGTCTGATTGACAAGTAACACAGAAACTAGTAGTGGCCTCTATGTCATAGAGGAAATTGAGTCTAAAAATACCTCATTCTTCGTTTGTGATTAATAATAAATTCCATCATGCATAGAAACATATTACTACTATGAATGTTAGAGATTCTCTTGTCCGCCTTTGAAATGTTAAATACTGTAGACTTTACTACATAGTCCTCTATTTTCAGACTCTATGACTTTCCTAAGTTGATTAAGCACAACCCTGTCAGATTATTTTGAGGATACAATTCTAAAATTAGAAATTAATCCTAACATAATTTCACCCATCAAAATCTATACCTTAGTTTGTATCAAAAGTATTACATTCTATATTAAATATTTGCCTGTTAATTATTAATTTAGAAAACAAAAATGCTCTCTATTGGAAATGTAAATTAAATGAGTAACGTAATTACATTATTAGAATGTCATAGAGTCATACTAATTCTGGTAATCTGTAAGTATTTGGTTGTTAAATGATATTATTATCATACCTATTTACATTATGAGACACTTTCTTTGATGTCTTTTCTGCGGTTCTGGCCTGAGAACTGCACGCACAGCTTCGTCAAATACCTGCAATCAACACAAAGGTGAAAGAACATAAAACATTGAATGCTTGGAGGAGCATCTGTAGTCCAGATGGTCGGATACTTGACGTGTACCAATGGGACTCTTTTTCAGAACCTATGTACGCAACGAAACACTCGTACGGTGAAGGACAACATCGTGATGAAACCCGCACACGTTGGGTTAAATACGCTTGGTGAACCGTGGGCATTTGCTTATTGAGCATGACATCACTAAGCCAGGTGCACAGATATTTCAGATGGGTGTACATACATGTTGACATAAATGGGCTGCAAGTTACTATCGTTCCTGCACCAAAACAATTGCCAATACTCGTACAGTTCCCAGATTCTAGATGACACATAAAGAAGGCTACTACCTCAACAATAGATGCTAAAAGTTAAGAGTCTGTGGCAACTGAAAACATTATAATTGTTGAATTGAACACATGCCTGACATTTGCACTGAAAAGCATGAAAGTTTTCCAAAATAATAACAAGTATTCGAGACGCACATCACAATGGACAGCTGGCATCAGCTGCCTTTCTTCCTGGCATGTTGTAGGAGCCGATTATGGAGATCTGGAGATTATTCAGCTATGTGCTAGCAACTTGTAACTGAATGCCCATATTGACATTCTTAACTCCTATCGCTAAATGTTTCCAAAGGGTACTTTTGTTCTAAAGTACTGGCTACCCTCTCATTGGTAATAATCTTAATATACAAAAATCCAGTGTCATGATGTTTGTTCCGAATGAACTCTTCACCAAGGCTATAGATATTCACAAAAGTTGGCATGTATATTGTAATTTCGTCCAATTTGAGAGATAGGATAGTTTATATTTTGTGACATCCACTGCTGGGCACAGGCCACCCTGGAGGTTATATTAATACTATATACATATTAATAGTTAAGACAGGACTACATCTGTTGAGTCCACTTGTATGAATATATAATAAAAGTGTAAAAAAGGCAAAGTGTTGATTGTACCTACCTGTTTCAATCCACGTTGTGTTAATGCTGAACACTCCATATATTTGACAGCTCTAATCTTATTGGCCAACTTTTGACCCTGTTCTCTCTTCAGTGGAGACATGCCTTGTTCTGACAGTATGCTCAGCGTTTCCCGGTCATCCCTCAAGTCTATTTTGGTACCTGGAATATGATATGACATGTTGTTCACACAGGAGTGTTCACAATGATGGAGATTGGCAAAACTATTAAATACTGCTGTCTGCTCTTTTACCACATTCTGAAGCAAGTGGTGCATGAGGTTTGGTACTTAAAGTCACAGATTTCTTGTACGAGATTTGGGATGTCATCAGTTTTGAGGAGGGGGTTGCAAATATAGATGATTGAGAAAATGCGACAACTTCATCATTGTTAATGATTTGTAGGAATTCTTTATGGAGAATATATAACATAATGCTCTTCATATGATATGTTCTATTCAGCCATTGTTTCTTGGTCTGTACAGCTCCAGAGGACTCTAGCATGTCAGCGTGGATGAGCAAATCAGACAAACAGACTCACTCACTTCTGGGACAAGATTCTGCCTGTGGTGTGGCATTAACAAGGGGAGAGATAGGTGGTGAGTTTACCTTCTAGGTAGGCAGGTTTGCCAATCGAATGCAAGTCCAATGAGTTCTTCAGCATTATAGAACTAAATGCCACAACAATTGTCTCCCAGAGTGCTACAATTGAATTATTGACCTCTTTGTGTTTAGTAACCCAAATCAGAACCAATGCTGGAAGCTACTCCACACTCTAACTATAGTTATTTAAAATGTTATACATATTTATTAAATGTATATTATACATGTAAATATTGATGTATATACTACATCATCATTGTGTACAAAATAGGTCATTGTGTGAGATAAAATATAGATATCCTTTTGTTTAAAGTGAATGGCTGTTATAGGTATAACAACATGATACTTCTATTGTGTTTTATATAGGATACTTACCAACTAAAATGATAGGTGCATCTGGACAATGGTGTTTGATTTCTGGATACCATTTAGATGTCACATTTTCATATGATGAAGGACTGAAATTAGTAACAAAAGCTATTAGTACAAAGTCACTAAAAACAAATTGCTGTGTTGCCCAAACTTTAAGGATATGTTTGTTTTTATTTTTATGATGTTGTTGGAAAAATAATAAACTAAATTGTTGTAGTTGTGGCAAAAACAAAATATTTTATAAGAAATAGAACACACATAGGGTATAATTTGCTATAGTTATTGATATTTTAAGCTACAATTATTGTCCATTATGTTTTGTGGAAAAGAGTGCTTATTTCTTTAGCTTAAGAGTTGATGTAGCCCATTACTCCAGACCAGTCAATAACTTCACTTTACCTTGTCACACTGAAGCATATGAGGAAGACATCTGTTTGTGGGTAGCTAAGAGGTCTGAGCCTGTCATAGTCTTCCTGCCCTGCCGTGTCCCACAATCCTAGCGACACTGCAACACCATCTACTACCATAGGTGCTGAGTAATTATCAAATCTGAAAAAATAAAGAGATGTTAGAGAGATCTATCACTGACCAAACATATCTATCTATATATTAGTGACAATTTGCTTAAAAACAAGACATAAACAATAGACAGTTCTTGCATGAAGTTCTACTCAACTCCCACACATTGTACAACATATGGTTAACTTTTTGTATAAAAGCATAAAATGGATGTTCATAAACACTAATCAAAGATAATATTTATATTGATCTAACTTGAACTGAGTAATAGCAGGAATAGACAGTTAAGGGAAATTAGGGTTTCCCCACGTAATTGTTGTCATTTGTTATTCTTGGAACCTGATCAGAATAAGTTACTTACACCGTCGGAACATATTCTCCTGGAAAGCTGTCTGTTGTGTATGATATTAACATGCACGTCTTTCCCACAGTTCCATCACCGACAACAACGCATTTGATAGGTCTTCCAGACGACATCTGCAAATATCGGACACATACAAGTACAATGATAATAATACCAATGTAATGACTCATTACCCAATTAAAAAAAGTCTAATGGACCTATTACCTTGAAAGAACCTAATAAACTAATACGCAATGCGATTAGTATGCAGAGTAACAGAACGTTTACTAAATTAATTGTATTTTTGTTAAAAATATTGTTTTCAAGAACGGAAAGCTGATGAAGATGGATGTCTGACAGTTATTTTTTTTATTTTCAGTGTGTTCATTAACTTTTTTTTAATAGTGCAGTACAGTAAACAGCGTTAGTATGGACTTGGCGCAGTCCCACTCAGGATGACATATCAATCAATATTCAACTTTATTGCCATGATTACAGTTCTGTGTACAAATGTCAGTATTGTCATTTGTCATTCCGAGCTACAAAAAAATATTGTTGCGTTTTGCGTTTTTGCTTGCTTGCTTTCTTTGTACGTTGTTTTATCTTCCTTCCCCGTACATACATGCACTCTGAATCCTGCAACATTCCAATAAACATTCCGGAGCTCAAACATCCTGCAAACCGTGCCTCAACCGCTATTGTTTGATTCTCAAATGAATTTTATTTCCTAAGGTACGTACCTCAAATAATATCAAGTACTTAGATTATTGTTTAGATCAGTGTTTATTACTGTTATTCATTGTCACGATGTTATTTTTAGATGACTGAGTCATGTGTGGAAACGCCGGAAGCCCCTGCCTGGCTTTCTAAGTTAGAAAGCCAAAGGGAAAAGCTTAGTAAAGCTCGTTTGGGACATGATAGTGGTGCCGGCGCGCCGTGTAACTCCTGTGGTATGTTTTTCCCTTTTTGTCTAGTTGTGTCCCTTTGTTTATCCCATTCTGTAAAATTTCCCAGTGTGTTCAGAACAAATAAAATTTAAATACAGAAAAATAAACTTCACGCCATTTAATCCCAAAGCTGACTTGACTGAGGCACTTGCTAAGCAAATGCCCACGTTTCACCCAGTGTATTTAACCCAATGTTAGGGGGTGAACTCATCAAGTGTGCCGATTTCATAACAGGATCCATGATGTCCTTCAACATATGAGCAATGCGTTGCATACATAGACTGCAGTTCTATTAGTATGCATCCAGTAGCTGGACTGAAACCCACAACCTCCCGATTCCAAGTCAATTATCTGACCAACTGGACTATAATATTTATTTTATAGCACTGTATCTTTTATGCCACGTTGGGAGATCCTGTTAAAGATAGTAAACATTACATCATGTAGTGAACAAAATTATAAACAATGGTATACCTTTGGTTTGGCAGGGACCAGCTGCCCTGGTTTAGACCTGCATTTTTGGAGGAAGGTCTGCAGAGCTTGTCATTGCAGTAAGGATGTCCATGATGTGCAAGATGATGACATATCAGGCTGGGCACAGTTTGAACTGCTTGGGACTGTGAAGCCGAAGAAGGCTGCTTGTAAGTATTCATATTTGGTTGATGAAGGTGGTCAAATTGAAACTGATTTTTTAAAGTCAGGAGAATTTATCAGATTAATCTATTGGATTACCACTGACCAAACATTTACAAGAAAATTTGTTTGACACATGTTCATGTATGCTAGCTACGCTGTATTTCATGAACAGATGATCAGATCACTATGCCCATATCATAAGTTTTCTTGTGCATGTTTTGCCGGTGGACATGCACAGTACCTACTACCTAATTAGATCTGGTTAGAGATTAATTTTACAAAAGCTGGTAGGAGAACTACAGGTTGATCTAACAAAATGACTAACTGATGGCCATATAGTAACACAATAGATTGGCAATTGTTGCACTAATGCTGGACAAGAATAGGCCCTGTAAAGTCCCAAAATAAATAAATAAAAATTCATTTTTCTTTACATTCATTTTCATTTATTTGATTAACCTTTTGACTGCCGGAAGATTATTTTGGTTTCATGATTTTTAACTCTGCTCTGCTAATCAGAAACTTCAAAAACACTTTTCTAATGTGTCTGATTTATAAGACATTGGCGGTGACAAGGTTAATTGTCTATCATTATAAAGAAATATGATACAAAGTTTGTGTTTGTTTTCTGTTTCAGTGCCACTAATAAAGATTCAGGGTGTCACTGATAAACCTGTGAAGTTAGATTGGGCACCACCAAATGCATCCACCGAACTTGTAAGTACTTTTATTATTTGTAATAGATACTTGTATCAATGTTTCATTATTATCAAATATTCATGATGATAAGGATTTGATAAATTTACCTATATAGTTTTGATAAAGTACAATTTAATGTCACAGGTATTGGATTATTGTTATTCTACTATCTGATTTGGTGTACTTTGTACTCCCACTTGTCAATGCAGTTTGAAGTGTTGTAGTTAACAATGCTTTTTCCCATGAAAAACAAAATTTTCTACTATTAGAAGTTTTTAAGCCATCTGAAGGCAACCATTGTCAATACATTAGGCAGGACCTATAGCTTATCATTGCCGTTCAAAACATGGTCATATTAGATAAATCTCAAATATCAAACACTCAGTGGGTATTGCTTATATCAAAGTTAAATCTGGCCCTAGATTGGCAATGACGATTTATTTTCTTATTTACAAGTTATACAGTATTGTTAAAATTTAACGGATTTCCAGTGCTATTTTATACATCTTAAACCTGTCAAGGTTATTAATCTTTTGACCACCAAATAGTAAATATCTGTGTTATGATTTTAGAATCTGTTCCAAATACGCACTTCTAAATCACTGTTCTTGTGTGACATTGGCGGTTAAAAGGTTAAGTTATTAACCATGTGACACAAGCCATATTGAATACTTAGTAAACATCAGGGATGATTCATACATAATTTGTATTCATCATTCTTTATTAATCTAATTGGTAACTTCCTCATAATGCAGACAATGACATAGATTGTCTGGCTCTCTTTTAATATTCACTGTACAGAATATCTATTACAGTTGTATTTAGATATTGTAAAGTGGACATGAATAATCAATACTGTTGATAAACAATAACAACTTATTCATATTGCGGCATGTGGCTAAATATAGCAGGCAGAGTTAACTCGATACAAAGATTTTAAACCCTCGTGGTATTTCGCCTACTATTTTCACGCTCTTTGGCTGAAAATCAGCGCTCCGAGTGTAAACTCCAGCAATCATTATTGTAAATGTAACATTTATGTCCAAAGCACGAGGGGAGGTGGATATTTACCTATTGTATGAGTATGGGACGCGTACTAGAAATATTATACGTGACGACAAGCTATTTGATGCTCGGCTACAAAGCTTTGAGGATCGCCGCAAGGTTACGAGCCTATCCGTCGTCTATCGGTTGCATATTGCAGAGTGTGCTATGGAGTTGCATCGCCTGATACCATACTGCGCTTTTACAATAGGACAACCAGCAGGCCTAGCAAAGCGCTCCAAGAAAGACATGACATACCAGGCACTGCAATTGGTTGATACAAGCTTAAGTTGCACAATATGTGACATAGCAGCCAATCACAGCGCCTATTTGTTCTATGTCTTGTCTTTCCTGACGTGCTTGCTACGGCTGCAGGACCCTGGCATTTCGTAAGAGCCGACTTCGTATGGGATCTGGAGATTTATGGCTAATGTGGCCGAAGGGTTCTTGTTCACCCCCATTAGGGGATAACGGACGTGAGTGTATGTATGTAAGGTAACATTTATATGAATTTGAACTATACGGTGGTAGACCAGATCGTACATGTTCACCCGTGACTCGAGTGTGTCTGATTTTGTTTTTTAGGTTAAAAGTTTAAAACAAGTAAGTATTACGGCGCGAATATTAACCAAAGATAAGCTTTGCTTCAGCTTACCTTAACTGTGTAGAAAAGTCGCGTCGGGCAAACAATGAAGACAAGCTGAATGCTTATCTTTGCCGTTCTAAACTTTTAATAATATGATGTCAGTGCGCGTTTTTTTTTTTTAATCACTATGAACGAGCGTTTGACCACCATCCTGCCTGATGTTAAGCAGCGATGTGGTCTACGATGGAACATAGGTACTTATTCACCCGCGACTTGAAGACCTTCAAACTGTACAGCGCAGGAAGCACAACAAGGGATTTTGTGTTTTAGGTGTCGGAGTACATGTCCTGCCTGGGCGCGCTGGCGCCGGTGTCGGGGTCGGCGGGCGCGCGGCGGCGACGCGCTCAGCTGCGCACGCAGTTGCCCAAACACGACGTCGCGCCGGACACGCGCGCTCACGCCACCGACGAGGAAAAGAGCGAGCATACGGTGAGTTTTATTTTTTCACCCAATGGCTTAGGTACGCCTGTGTCAAGATACTGTGAATTATTAATTAAATGAACAACGAAATTTGTTGGTTGTTTACGTTGAATTTGGTTTTAGGTAATATATCCTACTAATATTATAAATGCGAAAGTTTGGATGGATGTCTGGATGGATGTTTGTCCTTCTTTCACGCAGTTCTGGACGGATTTTGATGAAACTTGACTATATTGCAGCTTATAAACTACACACATCAAAAGTGTCTAGGGATCAAGAACGTTTTTAGCTCTAAAAAAATTTTATTTATTTCAATAAAATCTAATCTTTTGTATTGGTCTCCTACCTAATTCCCCAAGCTTGTATCAATGACTTATCACCACATTTTGAATAAATTATGAATTAATTCAGTTTTTGTAAAATATATTCTTGATTGCAATCTTCTAAATTGTGCTTCAACATACAGGCTATAAAGTATACTGGTAAAGCAACGTTTGCCAGGTCAGCTAGTACTGACATATTACCTTTCATATTTCTGCAATAATTTCGTAGTTTGTGATGAATTAAGTTGTAGTTGAGTGCGTATTTAAAAAAATGGGTTATTGCGGACATCAATTGACACTGTTTGTTCTCGAGCGGCATACTTTGATCTACACTAGCTATAAAAAAACAGCCGACAATACCTGATGGTATATGTGAAGTATTAAATACTGAATGCTCAATTTATATTTTAGGTATACATAACGCGCATCAAGGACCATGTCGTCGGAATGGGCAACGTGGTCAGGGTGGCGCCACTGCAGAACGGCGAGCTCTGCTCCATCGAGAACGCCAGGGTGCACAGCGCTAACAAATCCTACGCCTTGCCGCTGAAGATATCGAACGTGTCCCGCGGTGTTAAATACAGCATTGTACCCAAAAACGCTTCTGACAAAAAACTAGTGCTGGACGCCCAAGGAAATATCGTCAGCAGCGCCGCCAACCTTCCCGACTACAAAGCAAGCCCGATACTTAGTCGCGTCGTCAAAGAGAAGTTGAACGTTATGCGCATCGAATCCGACAGAATCAAGAGCGCCGTCGAACACGGCCCGGTTTACGATAAACTCTTCAAAAATCTCGCTGAACACAACGTGCCTATCATGACGGACGTTTACTTGCAACCCATAAAACTCTTCCGCGACGAATACAACAAGAACAGCCAGTTCAGGGAGGAAATGGACGGATTTGCTCACCAGGCATTATCCGCCAACATAATGCCCGACCTGTGGTCCACTAACAACAACATGAAGTCCACCGCTAAATTCACGGACAGTAGAATACAAAAGGGCACAATATTCGCACCGAACGGTGAAATTTGGAGTTGGAGACACGAAGCCACGACGCCGGAGCACAGCGGGACAATCTGCTCGACGAAGATCAGTCCGCAGTACTCGGTGACCACGGACACGGTGAACCAAGTGGAGCCCCAGCACACGGCGCCGCTGCGCGAGTACCGGCGCGCGCTCTCCGAGGACGACGCGGCCGCGCCGCCGCCGCCGCCCAACTATAGCACCTACCCCGGCGCCCTACCCCCCGGCCCAGAATGGACACCGGAAGGCCAACTCAATCAATACCTCTACACCCCGCAAGAAGCTATCACATACGGCGAAGTCGACCCGCTGGCCAACCAACTCGGCGACATGTCGCTGAACCCCGACGAAGCCGAGTTCAACAGGAAGCTGTACAACGAGGGCGTCCCGTGCCGACGCTGCAAGAAGTCCATGTTCGCTGGACAAGTGGCCGTGAAGGCGGAGCGCGCGGGCCAGGAGGCTATATGGCACCCGCAGTGCTTCACGTGCTGCAAATGCAACGAACTGTTGGCGGATCTCGTGTACTTCTACTATAAAGACGAGATTTATTGCGCGCGTGACTTGTCCGGTGTATTGGAGGTGCCTCGTTGCGCCGGCTGCGACGAGTTGATATTCACTCGGCCTTATACGGCCGCTGAGGGTCGAGCGTTTCACGTGCAGCACTTCTGTTGCTATCACTGCGACGCGCCGCTCGGTGGGCAGAAGTACGTTCCCGACGACAAGACGGAGCTGCCTATATGTCTGGGGTGCTACGACAGGTTCCACGCGGAGCACTGTCGCGCATGCGCCGGTGTGATAGGCCCCGGCCAGCAGGGCGTGTCGTGGAGCGACAACCACTGGCACGTGGACTGCTTCAACTGCTCCGGCGCTAACTGCGGCAAGAGTCTCCTCAGCGGACGGTTCGTCGTCAAACAGCAGATGCCGTTCTGTAGCGTCAACTGCGTCCAGAGCAGGATCAATTAGAGGCCTTACGATTTAAGACTTGAGATGAAATATTTTTTATACTATTTACATTCCTATTTTTAAGCAATATTATACATATTTACGTATTATTTCCGATATGTCATGTTTTTATTGAATAGATGTAAGTCTAAGTGACTGA
This sequence comes from Conopomorpha cramerella, assembly GCA_012932125.1. Taxonomy (NCBI): domain Eukaryota; kingdom Metazoa; phylum Arthropoda; class Insecta; order Lepidoptera; family Gracillariidae; genus Conopomorpha; species Conopomorpha cramerella. Next base: position 17,784 of record SJJU01013516.1, read on the forward strand.
TGAGGCCATGTTGTGAATGTGATTGTGCCAAGTTGTATGTATTATTGAATAACTTGTAACTTATAATGAAATGAAGGGACCATTTATATATACCTACTTACCTAAATAAAAATAAGGATTGAAGCAATATTTTTCTACTTGAAATTTTATACTTAAGGCGAGATAACTTGTGAAAATAACGAAAACCTACAACATTTCAAATGTAGGTATAATATTATATATATACAGATGTATTGAATTGCATTTAATGATTTGCACTAGTTATATAACACATGATAGTATATGATGTTTCTGTTTAACCATGATTTATTTGCTAATGTTTGCATGTACAAGTGTTCTTTGAAAATATATATGATATGTTTATATTAATTAAAGACTTTTATTCAAATCCCATTGAACATTGCCCAAGAACCATTATTAGGAGATACAGGAGTATTTTGGATTAATCTAAATAAAACTGAAAAGTAAAGTCAATTGCTATGACTGTATGTCTGTCGGAAATTATTTAATAAAACCGAATACTCTGAGATAATTGGCGATTAGACTAGATTACCATGTAGTGCCAGGGCCGCCCCGACCCCCGGCAGTGCCTGTGTACGGAACCTATGAAGCGCCTCTAACGAATCTTCATAAAATACGATCTAATGGCAAAAAATAAATTTCATGAGCCTATGTTGCGCCTATTGTTACTTGTTACTTATCGATACTCCACTACAAAAAACACAATAATTTAGGTAACAAAAATAATGTATGAGGCGGTGAGGCGCCCCTATTGTCTAGGCGCACACAGGGGGCGGCTCGGCCCTGTGTAGTGCACAAAAAAATGGCATCCTACCTACACATGGTCATGGCTGGTTAATCTCCGATACACATTGTGTCGACATGGTGTCCAGCATTTGTTCTTATTTAGTGAACTACATGGGTCAGTGCACTAGTGTAGTCGTAGTATACTGCCCATCTACTATTACTACTGTAGAAGTACATGCACCTCATCCTTAAGTGCTTGGTCACACCCTCGCTTCGCCAGAACCCTTTGGCGAGGTGAGGGTGTAATAAGCGGGTACTAGGATTTATGTGCAACTAATGAAAACAAAAGTATCGAAATGTATGAAAGAGTTTCTCCCTGTCTGCGAAGTCACGCCCATGGGGGTGATGCACACACATCTACTCAAGATAGCGACTGAGCGAGTTAGAAAGATGTTGCATAGCACCTTACTTGTGCAAGAGCCTAGTCAGCAGTAACGTGTTGAGGTATCTTACAGTGGTGTAAGTCCCCACGACGTACGTATGTAGCATGGGTAAGCCATTGCTTAACTCTTTCCCGGACTTTTAATGTGTTTATTTTACTGTCCGCCAATGTGTTAATGGAGTATTTATATGGAAAATCTATATTAATATTATAAAGCTGAAGAGTTTGTTTGTTTGAACGCGCTAATCTCAGGAACTACTGGTTGGAATTTAAAAAATATTTTTGTGTTGAATAGATCATTTATCGAGGAAGCTAAGTATATGCTATATAACATTATTGATATTATCCCCAAATTCCCACGGGAACGAAAACATGCGAGTAGCACCACGCGGTACAGCTAGTCCACAATATAGCTAGATCAATGGATTGAAGACAGTTCATTACACTCGATTATTGACTTGGCTTAAAGGATTGTCCTCATGTAAATCCTCCTTAAGTCTCCAGCCTCAGACCAGAGAGAAACTAGGACCTATAAGTATGGTAAGTATATGTTAGAAGTACTTTCATAATCGAGAGCGTCTGTGGTCTAGTTGGTCGGATACTTGACTTGTAACCGGGAGGTCCCGGGTTCGAGTCCGGGTACTGGACGTGTACCAATGGGACTCTTTTTCAGAGCCTATGTACGCAACGCAACGCTCGTACGGTGAAGGACAACATCGTGATGAAACCCGCACACCACAAGGTGTGTGAACC
>SJJU01013517.1:8077-22162 GCA_012932125.1 Conopomorpha cramerella
TAAAGCAAGTACCCACGGTTCACCAAGCGTATTTAACCCAACGTGACAGGGAGTGAGCCCATCGCCGTTATAGGGTTCACACACCTTGTGGTGTGCGGGTTTCCTCACGATGTTGTCCTTCAGCGTACGAGCGTTGCGTTGCGTATATAGGCCCTGAAAAAGAGTCCCATTGGTACACGTCCGGTCTCGAAATTATATATATTAGCAAAACAACGTTGGCCGGGTCAGCTAGTATTGTATAAATATTGTAAAAATTGACAAACTAACGTCATCACAGTGAGATCAATTTCTACCTATATTAAAGAGTCAGTGATCCAATCGTCCTAAATATGCACTACGTACGTACGTTACTACCTTCAACAGGTAACACATTATTAAGTAATAGTATGAATATCGTAACGGTTGCTACACGCGGCCTACGGGCCTCACTAAATCCCAATTCAAAGACAAAGTTTCGATATTCCGAGAGCTTCTTTCCATAAATCAATTTGTACCCATTATCCGACCACAAATAACTAAGTACTAAACTAAATAGGACCATAAATAACGCTCGAGCCCACATATTAATAATCCTAAGTTGTTGTAGAATACTATAATAATCCTTTGGTTGTTCTTGTATTATAGATACATATATATTATATACCTAAGTATATAAAGCTATATTTCAGAGAAATCTTGAGTTTTCCAACTGCGCTCCGCGGTCTCTCATAAATCTTTGAGAGTTCCTCTAATACTTCGCCCACTTAGGGTATAGTCGGGCACAGAAGATAATGGAAGTTTGCTACAGAATTTGCTCGCGTAATTGTGTTACCCGTTGTACGATATTTAAGTTTGGCTACACGATTTTGCTTTCGGAAAAAGTTTGTTAGCGGGATAGTTTATTATTTATAAGTAAGTAGTGGACGCCCTGCGATTTCATTCGCGTAATTTCTGTATTACATACAGATTGTAATATCTGTATCGTATCCTAACTTATTGCTGCATTTGTTCAGACAAGACAACATTATCGACAATATTGTGTTAAATCATTAAGAACGCCCTTAATTGTGCAGCAGTATCGCTGCAATAAAAAATACATTTCAATAAAAGTTTTGTCGATTTGACTTCACATAATATGCTGAATGTATGCTTCTACTCAGGTACATCACAGTGGGTGGGTATATAGAAGTGGTTCAGTGAGCCCTTGATTGCGGTACAATAATTAATTGTCGTTATCTTTTCCTGGACCTTCTTTTCCTACTTTCCACTGTCCTATTTCGGAATCTTTCGTTTCTCTTTAATTACCTGCGTTATGTGTTACACAAATACCAATTAAAGTTGATGTCGGTAAACCAACTCCATCATGCTTATAATAAGTCTCACAGAGAAGCTCAAAAACCACGCCCAGAGCAATTTCACTTTACAATTTCAGCAAAGTTGTATTTGAAACTTGGCGTATCGCGTATCTCCACGCTTGCGTAATTTACATATATGACATAATGTATGTGTCTACGTGGTACGTAGGTATATAAGACAACGCGAAAGCGCCCCGAAGAAAACTTCATCATATAAGCACCCCCCAAGACGGTATAACTATGAAGATTAACCCCCTCTTCGAAACCCGGCCACGGTTTTGCGAAGACGCAGCCAATCTCACAGCAATAACGTCTCTAAGTGTTTACATTGTTAAGGCTTAAATTCCCGTGCATGGGCAAGGCCTTTGGCGGAAAAGGGGTGAGTGGAGGGTAGAATGTAAAAACCACCCCCGCGATCGACTTATATGCTGTATGAAGACGCCGTTTCGTGGGAAGGGGGGTGTGGGAAATTTTAATGGAAAATGTCTTGGAGCGTAGATACGGAGTTTGTGTTAGCTACCTAGCAACTTTGCGGAGTAGGTAGGTACTTCGTTACGTATGTACATGGGTACCTATTCTGTACTTGGTTGCTATATGAAAATTTATGTTGTGCTACGTTCACACTAGGTGCTTTCAGCAAGGATATGTAGCTACTTTGTACACTTTCCTGTCTTTGAATATCTGGTCGCCTATTTAATTAGTGGGTGTGTGTATTAGTGTGTTCGTTGCCTATAAAAAAGAAGGTGTCGTCGCATCTAAAGAAAAAAAATACCCGTGTTGTGTTAAAGCTAAACATATACTCGTAGGTACAGGTAGATTGTAGGTAGGTACTCTATAGGTAAGTTTCCAATTTGTACCGGTACAAATATCACAACTTTGAAGGTAGTTGAGGTACGGGTGGTACCTAATATGTGCATGTAAATACTGTTAACATTAATGTATCAAACCTTAGGCTAACGTGAGGTAGTTATTATTAGTTGTTATTTTAAGACATATACGTAGTTATTTATTTAATATTATTGTGTTTAATAACGTAACATATTAACAACGCCTACGTACGAAACGCAACTGTCGCACGATGAAGATCAACGTCGTGATGATACCCGCACACCACAAGGTGTGTGAACCCTTTATGGCGATGGGCCAAGTCACGTTTGGTTAAATACGCTTGGTGAAGCCCCCCATTAAAATACATGAAGTGTATTTGTACCAGATATTAATAAAATGTTATGTAAATAATAAAAAAAAAAATACACTTCACGCCTTTAATCCCAAAGAGGGGTAGCAGAGGCACTTGCTAAAGCAAGTACCCCGGTTCACCAAGCGTATTTTAACCCAACGTGACAGGAGGTGAGGCCCATCGCCGTTATAGGGTTCAACACACCTTGTGGTGTGCGGGTTTCATCACGATGTTGTCCTTCACCGTACGAGCGTTGCGTTGCGTACATAGGCTCTGAAAAAGAGTCCCATTGGTACACGTCCAGTAGCCGGATTCGAACCCGGGACCTCCCGGTTACAAGTCAAGTGTCCGATCAACTGGACCACAGACGCTCTACTGGACCACAGACGCTCTGATATTTCCAGTTTAATTTATTTTCCTATAATTATACCTACTAATTATTTAAAAAGAACCCCACTACAACGGCTTAACTGTGTTACTTGAAACCAAGAGGATCCCAGTTCGATTCCCGCACCCAGGACATGGTATTTATACATACCAGTGTACAATATTTTACATAGGTGCATACATGTATACATATTCCATTACTTAATCTTACGATGAAACACCATGAGGAACAGCGGAAATATGCTCGGCACTTATTACCTTGGATCATCCATGGAGAAATGTGGTTAAATATAGCTATCCCTTCCCAACCCTTTACGGGATAACAGGAGTGAGTCACATTACAAGTGTGTACCTACATAAAATAATTACAAATTACGTGATTGATTTATAGTTATGTTAAAAGTTTATACCGCGTATTACGGCGAGAAATTAACCAAAAGTACGCTTAATTCAATTATTAAAAAAATGGCTCTTATGTTCAGCTTCAAAACGGACAATTATGCCACAAACAACGCAGCAACCGAACACGTGTTTCAGTTGACAAAACTTGGAAAAACAAATATAACAATACGAAAAAATATGCGTTTTCAAGCGCATAAGTATCGTACAAGAACATGGATCGATTCCAGGCAACTAACCAGAATTCTAATTAGCTTGTATTAATATACAGAGTGTAAAAGGACCCCGAGCAATGGTTTTAGAAACGTTGTTGAGCTCGTCAGTATGAACAACTATTACTATGGCGACAATGTGGGGAAATAAAAAAATCTAAATTCCAATCCCCATATAAAATGTCATCTCCCGAGGCAAGTCTATTTTGTATGGAGATGAAAAATTTCTGCAGGGTACCACTATCAAGTATTTTGAAATAAAATTATTGGTACAGACGGGTCATTGACCTCACAGATTATGATACTTAATGACCAATCACGTCCGTTCCAATTGCGGTTAGCTAATATCTAATTACCTAATACCCCAGTTTCCTACATACATACAGGAGTTGACTGTATACTAAGAAATGAGTTGTCAGGTGCAAATCGAGCCACACACGCGTGATGACTACCTCCCCCGCCCGTACCCCTTTCACCTTAGTACTTACGTACCCCAACCCCCCCTCCCGCTTGCGGCCTGCCGCGACTGCTGTATTACGGTAAGAACGCAGTTTTATTATGATGCAGTCACGGCTACTGTCTCTTTGTTCTTTGAACAGCGTTGCGTTCCAACCAGACGAAGGTTTCGACGGAATCTTAATTAAGTACAACATATGTACAAAAAAAAATATATTTTTTTTGACAGTTGTATCCACACACTTCGTTGTAGAATTCCTCTACAAAACGGTGTTCTTGTGTTAACGAATATTCAACAATACAAATTAACTCATTAGTAAATCTAACCACAGTTCCTATTAACTTTAAGCCCTAATGAGAATAGTTACGGCGGCAATGATTTCATTGTCCACAAACTAACGATGCAATATTTCACAATCAAAACAGACCGTCTGTACCTACAATATCATAATCTTTACAAAACGATTCCCTCTCATCTTGATGCGGCGCACGTCGTCAAAGCGGTCGTATAGCCATTCCGACCTCGGCTTGTCCTAATCCCAAAAATTAAAACTAAATCCAAATTTTGAATTCCGAACCCTCCGCGCCGGCCGGGTCTCCCGCCAATGGGCGCGTCGCCAGTCGTCCGCAACCTTTTCCAAAGAAGAAACCACCTTTTGCAAAAATATACGAGTAGTGTGTATTATAACAGGGGGAATCGTTCTCCGCCTTAAAAGACGAGGGTGGGGGCAGGAAGAGGGCAGATGTGGGGTGTTTCCGCGTTGGCGGGGTGTCTCCTAAAAACGGTTAAGTAGCTCCCTACCCTCTATAACTATTTTATACGGTCCCCTTAGAAAGACAGTGCAAGGGGCCGCGACGGCTTAGGTACGTGCCCGGGGAAGGGAAGTGAAATTTTAATATGTCTACTGAATTAAGAATTCATGGCGGATTTAAAATTAAACGTCTAATTAAGGTATTGCGAGGTTTTCGTGCGTGTATGGGATAAGCAATTTCGTACCTGCCCGCGTTCCGTAACGAACTTTAGGATATTCGCCGTCCGTCGGGTGTTTCTCAACTGTTGTATTTTTTAATTTTGTTTTTGTTTACATTTTGCATAGACCATCACCATTTACCAAACATTTGATAATTTTGCATTCGCAATTGATTGAATATACAAATAAATGATCAAGTCTACTTTCAACTTATTATGATACTGTAGGTACTGCATCTTTGAAAGGCAATATGACTTTGCAATGCACTGCCAATAATTAATTAGAAATCAATGTAATAATAATTGGTTCCTAATATACATGGTTTTGTAGTGCAAAGTAGATGACATTTAAGTCAATTTTCAATGCAATTGAAAATAAAATTAACTGAGTACACTTTCTCGTGGCAATAATATTTCTTTTTGTTTCAGATATCCACCCTGACCAGTTCCTACGAAGCGCTACCGAGTAACAGTGTTAACATCGTGCCAAACATCAATCATCAATTATTATTCACCTAATGAAGCATTGGCAGTAACTTGACTTCGAACCAGACTAGAACTAATGGCCTAATGTATGGTGTGAAATTGTAGACATATATTAGTAAAATTGAGTAGTATTATGTTAAAATCAAAACAATATTTTTATGATCATTAGGAATGTCAGTATTGCACAAAATAATCAAAAAAAGAAGCTACGTCAGTTCGGAAAAGGGTCTTGTCATTGGGGGAGAAGAACTGACAAGAAACTCCGTACACTTATTTTCAGTTATTCAATATTTGTACGTACATTTATTGTTCAGTCCATAAAGGTAAACAAAAATCAAAAGTATCAACATTTTCGGTAGCGCTATTTGTATTACATAGCCTAAATAAATACACCAGCGTAGGGCCCGCAACGGTCATGCTACGTCTTATAAAAACTTTCTTATAGAATATACCGTGTGGTAATGTCCAAAAGAAAAAAGAACTTAATTGTATGTATATACGTACATAGGTAGGTATGTAGGTTATATAATTATGTTCCTCTAATTATGTTTCTAATTTTAGCTAAAATCATAAGACGGCTGACCCAACTTGCGGCACCTAGTCTATAATATTGGAAGAGAAATTACTTATGACAATGTTTTCCATGCTCATTACACCAATAATAGTGATTGCACTATCAAAGAGAACAATATAAAAACAACTTGAAGATGACGCAATTTCTCTATTAACACCATATTAACCACTTTTGTGTCACATTCTGTCCACAACTCAAAGATTAATCCAATTCGATATTAACGTTACGTTCACACATAACGACGCAACGGAAATCGTCTGCCTACCCAGTAGATTATTTCTATTCCGTCGCGATTTTTAATCCTATGAAAAAATTAAAAAGTGTCATAAATATTTTTTATGAAATGCACCAGAAAGTAAATTCGTTAAATGTTGTGAGCACTCGGGAACTGTTTCAAGTAGGTATGTTAGTTTGTAACGTTATTTCGTAAAAATGCATAGACACGACCTCTACCCGATTCACTACCGAGATCACTACCCGATTTAAGAAAGTAACGGGTTGTACTACAATAGTAAAAAAATAAAATAGGTACAAGCCAAACTGTTCCACATGATATTAGACAACTTAAATGAAGAATGGCCAGATTTCTATGAAAAACAAGTTTACATGCTTTACCCCGTGGGAATCACGCAAGTGTGTCAACCGAGCGTCTTTTGTCCCAAGAAGCGATCTTAACTCGGAAAAAATAGGGTACGTACTTTTTGTGCGTGTACCTGTTCCATTTTAAACAGGTTGTGCAAGTATCTCTACTACTGTAAAAGAGAATTCAATTCTTGTGTCTATTGATAGTGCGTGGGAGATTACTTTGCTTTCTTGAGTAAAAAAACCTGTTCAAGTCAACGAAGAAGGAGAGGGGAATTTTCTTTATCGACAACTGGTTACTCACCCCTGACTTGTTTACTTGATAGTCTTGATATTGTTCACGCGACGTACCATTGATCTATTTCAAAACAGTTTTAGGAACTAACGGTTTTTTATGAGTTTGATATTCGAACTACCTCAATGAAATCGTGTGATCTATGTGACCAGTCTACACGTGAGAAAAATAATTACGTGACATAGGAGCACTATAAGTATTTTTTTTACCTTAAATTGTAATAATCGGGCAATAAAAACTGTGAACCCTCACATCGCGGGAAGAATTCGAAGAAGAGAAGTCAAAGAAAACAATTGACAATTTGACTTCTCTCTCGGTATATACATATATGTACTTAAAAAAGGAGATATGGACGGGGTTTTTTTCTGAATAAACCTCCAATAGTAAGTAGATTTACTTATACTTACCTACGTTTATATTTTTACCTAGATTTATTTGTTAAAATATTGTGTAGTCACAGGTACCGTTCCGCCCTATGCTATGATTGCTGTGTGTATGTGCCCTAAAAGGAGCGTACTATTACAGTAGGTAGATACTTTTAATTTAAGTATAAAAATATGCAATATTTTTTATTTTTACACCACTACAGGTATTTTTTTTCCTAATGCAAATTAGAATAATTCTCATTCCGTAGGTGATTCTCACGACCTCAGTACAAAAGGTCAACTTGAAGTGAAACAGGACGTTGCGGCGCAAACTAGATCTCGATCCCTTCGAGGGTGAATAGAAACCGGACTCGTACCTATCTGATAGCTGTTCATTGGAATAAGTATGTGTCAAAATCGCTTTTACTAACCCAAAGGTGAATATATGTTTTAGGTTCCGTGACACAATAAGAAATTGAAGAAACCTTTACTGGACATATGGGTCTGAAAAAAATGTACCCAATTCAATATTAGGCGATGATCATTATTTAACGAAACGCGCACAGACATTATAACTTAATATTGTTAACCGAGTATATAGCAGTGGCGTGCACACCATATAGGCAAAAAGACACTGCCTACCTTAGTATTTTGGCTACCCGACCTAATAATATAGTTATTGCTAGATCTTTTTTAGTGTACTCATGAAATAGGTTAACAATGGTCCTGTGTTTTGTGGGTGAATTTAGGTACCTATATTTCGTAAAGACAAGTTACCTATACATAGGTATCAACCCTTCGGGATTACTGCCTACCTTGCCGTAAAAGCCAGTGCACGCCACTGGTATATAGGTTCGAAAATAATCAAAGACAAGCTCGAGCTTACCTTTGTTATTTTACTCCACTCGTGACCACGATGCATGCAACTGCGTCGAAACGCCGAGTAACAATATTAGGTGATGTAGTTTTACAATGAGTATTGAAAAGAAAGTCGCAAAATTTGCAAAATAAATAAATACACTTCACGCCTTTTAATCCCAAAGCGGGGTAGGCAGAGGCACTTGCAAACATAAAGCAAATAAATTAATTCATCAAAAATTGTGCCGCGCGATATTTCTCATGTTTTATTATGTTTCAGTGGGAATTTCGGGATAAAGTACTTATAGCTTCAGGGATAACGATGAAAAAATATCTAAATAAATGCCCAGAATTATTAAGATTTTGGTAAGAAATATTCAAATTACAATATATTATTTTTGTAAAATTAGTACCTACCTAAATTATTTGTCAAAGATGGAACTGACTGAGAAAGAACCGATCGTCCAGCGTGTTTTCTACAATACATAGCATTTACTGAAACCTCTGCAGTGGAAACGATGATCTAGTAAATCTATATCCCTTTGTTACAAGTTGGTACTTTTTCTTTTTACAGTTTCGTTCAGACTACATTGTAAAAGTAGAAAGACATTACTGAAAGTCGAACTTTAGTTAAAGGTAACAAAGTATGTAACCCTTCATCAATTTACCTTTTCCGTCGGACCACCCGCGTTTATCTCAGCCCTCCTTCGATACATAACTCGAAAATGCCTTCACACACATAAACATACACACACATACTCGCGTTAGTTACCCACATACTTACACACACCACAAAAACCGTCTAAGGAGCTCGGCGAAGAGGAAGCGCGGGGCGGCCACCGCGTTATAAGATGGCGAGGTCGCTTAACACACCACGCCACGACCAGTTTTCTCTGACACTTCGTTCTTCAACACCACTAATTAAAGAAGGTGCCAATGCACACTTTCTGTTTAGTTTCCTTGTCCGTCAGCGCAGGAGGCTTCGGCGGCTCGAGGCTACCGTGTTTCGCTGACACTGATGCTCAAACTAAATCCTTGAAATGGGAGCTCAGCTTGTGTAGGTAGTGTAATAGGCGACTTTGTCCGGCCTGACACAGCTTCCGCGAGAATATCGACGCGGTACCCGCAACCCCCCCTCCGCGCAGGGTTCGCCCCGCGCCATCCTCCACCACCGCCCCCTCGCGACTCTCCAAGGAATCACATTTATTTGTCGTTTGCTGTAAGTAGCTCTATGCAAAGCTGTAGATGGGGCGGAATATCTTGACGTAATAATAATTAAACTACTACGATAGGTATCTTTCGCAATGTAATATTACAGGGTAAATAGTTGTTTAGATAATGCGCACGTAATAAAGTAAGAATCGACTCATATGCATACGAAAAACATTTTATTTTTTCAATATGTTGTTATTTTTTCTGTGCTATATACTGTGCCGATGAATATTATCTCCTTGTCTGATGACAAGAATTTCTTTCATGTAAGGACTTTTAGACTATTTTTTGACTGACCGTACCTATGTTATTATTTAATTATGTAGGTACACATTATATGTATATACAGTATGGTATGTAGAGCAATGGAAATATTTATCATTGGACAAAGTGATGCTGAGGACGGTGCGAAGTGAATGGGGCGATGGAAAGCAGATCTCCGGATAGCAGCCGGAAAAACCGCATGAAGAAAAGAATAACCTGAAAGAAAGTGCTAAGATCAACAAGGTATTGGGCAGGTAAAACTAAAAAGTATACTCATTAGGCAGAAGAGGGTGAAAATATTTGTCCAGCAGAGATGTGAATAATCCCTTCCATACTCCGGATCTGAATGCGAGCAGCCAAAAACATGTACAAGTAGGTACCTAATGAACACGTGTCCTCCATCGTAGACCACATCGCTGCTTAACATCAGGCAGGATGGTGGTCAAACGCTTGTTCATAGTGATATAAAAAAATCAAATCACTGTGGCGTTCAATTGGAGAGGCCTATGCCGTGGATGAAGGCAACTAATTATGGCAAAACAAATGTTTGCCGAGACAGCTACACACATCAAAAGTGTCTAGGGGGAAAGTACTTTAGAAAATTGCAATCAAGAATATATTTTATAAAAACGGAATTCATTCATAATTTATCCAAAATGTGGAGATAAGTCATTGATACAGGCATGGAGAATTAGGTAGGAGACCTATCCGGAAGATTAGATTTTTTTTAGAGCTAAAAATCTTCTTGGTCCCTAGACACTTTTGATGTGTCTAGTAAAAATTATATAGATTCAGGAACATCTATGTATACCTATTACAATATTTTAGCTAGGCAGCTGCAAAATATTAAATGCACTGTGCAAATTACTAAAGATATACTTAGTTCTGGCGATACATACGTTAATGCTGCATTACTGTGGCAGCCACGTGTTAACCGGTAAGCGGTTTGACTCGATCACGTGGTCGGTGGCAGCGGTTTGCTTGGTCATCGCTGCTATTTCCGGCGTCTGATTCAGTGTTGATGAACCGTTCTGTTGTCGGGGATGTATTGTGTCTGAGTGACGTGACTTGATCCATGATTCACTTTATTCCTAGTTCCAGTGTAGGAAGGATTCTTTGAAAGAATGGCGACTGGTGGTTTACAGCGGGAAAGGATATTTAAGTTATATATTAATTAACGATGATACTATGAAGGAGCGGCAGCACCTGTGCGATGATCCATAACTTAATGTAAAAACAGTATTGCATTGAAAAAAAGAAACTACATTTTTTCATGCAGATTTGCGGTTGTGTAGAAAAAGTATTTACTGTTTCATATAGTTAAGTGTCAATAATTTTATTGAAGATTTTACAACAAAAACACAAACGTTAGACAACCATCCTGCGTAGATGCATACGATGGAGCACTTAGGTAAAAAGAAAGAAAGTAATTGATATATAAAATAATGACACTAGCGTATTAAAAGGTTTCTAGACACCGTCGCTCACGGTTACTTTCGTTTTAATCCTAATCTAACGAAAAAACAGCTATTGTTAAAAAATAAATTTGATTTGCTTTAGAGCAAATGCCTACCCCACTTTGGGATTAAAAGGCGTGAAGTGTATTTATTTTTTATCTATTTATATACATTTGAATTGACTAAGTATAATGCAGTGGCATGCACACCATATAGGCAAAAATAAACTACCTACCTACCTTAGTATTTTGGATACCCGACCTATTAGGTTGGGTATTATTTATTTCGTGTAGACCAGTTATAGACCAGACCTATACACAGGTGTCAATACTTGGGGATTACTTTTACTGTCTACCTTGTCGAAGAAGCCATTGCACGCCAATGGTTAAAATGTATAGTTTTAAAAAAATTATATGCATAGTTGTTTGTTTTGTTATATCATTCACTCCATTATTGTATGTCACATAAGACGGCTCATTGTGAAACTGTATCACTTTATACCGATGTTGCACAATAAAATTATTCCAATTCGGATTCTGAGCTACCCTGGCTAACAGTATTGTTATTTCATATCTTGAATACTTATCGGTATGTCCTGTGGGTCCCAAGTTGGGTCGGGATTCTGGATTTGTACCGGGGAGTAGTGGCGGTGTCGTCAAGTACGGAGTCTACTGGAGCACGCGCATCACGACGCGAGAAGCAGATCGGGGACTCTTTTTCGAAGAGCCAGTCGCTTAGCTCCAAACCAGGCAACTGTCATCTCGATGTTTGGACGTGTGTGACAAGACAACATCTTAGATCGAGCACTACACCAGCGACCAACTCGAGGTGTACGTGTGTGTGGGATGACAGACTCGAAGAGATAGAGGTAATCGGGGCGATTGAGGCTGCAGCACAGCCTATGTGTGATGGTGAGGGTTTTAGTGTGATAGATATCTACAGTCTACGCCTTCAGAATGGCGACTCGCAGTGGGTGCGCTGGCATATTTGGAAAAAATCTATACTCTTTTTAAACTCTAAATCCCCGCTTTGGGATTAATCCCGCGTGTGTTCAGTATATAGGTAAGTAATTCGTACAACAAACCAAAAACGCGCATAAGATTCCTTCACTCGAATACCTATCTATAAACTATAACAGCGAGCGTCAAACAATATTATTGGCAATAATTCCACGCTCACCACAACCTAATCACAGCAGCAAGTTTCCCGGGGCGTCAATTAAGATTTCAATAAATTTTAATTATACCAAGAAAACAGAATCAATTTCCATAAGCGTCTGAGAAGATGGCTTTCGCCTCGATTTAATTAAATTTATGTAATTTTATACGTACTACCTTCTCTCCCTCGTCGGTGCGGTGGCGGCGGAGGCATAAGGTTTTCTTTAAGGTGCCACCCACCCTTACACCAGCCGAACAGACCACCCCCGGCCCCAGCATCGCGACTTCAGCCCACCCGAGACCCCCAAGATTAACAAGGCGCTGTTAAAATTATTATAGTAGCTAAGTTTATATCTTCTTTTGCGGTTATTCCAGTGCGTTAGGGGAGAGGAGCGGCGGACAGGAGCTGCGGTTACCTATGTACAATCCGCATCAGGTAAATTGCATCATGGGCTTACAGTCACGTGCAATACCATGTATAGACTTAGTAACATTTCATATCCATTTTCTCTTAAAAAACGACTGCTACTTTGATACAGCACCTACACACAACAAAACTGTCTAGGCATCAAGAGGTTTTTTAGCTTTAAAAAAAATCTAATTTATTTAAATCAAATCTAATCTTCTGGATTGGTCTCCTACGCCCCATGCCTGTATCAATGACGTATCACCACATTTTGAATAAATTATGAATGAATTCAGTTTTTGTAAAATATATTCTTGATTGCAATCTTCTAAAATGTTCTTGAAACCTAGACACTTTTGATGTGTGTATTTCATCATAGTAAGGAACCTAGAAAACCATATTCGTAAAACCATAACATTCCCATCAATGCTTTATAAGGCAATGGCTTTGAAATGTTTCTAAGTGCATACATGTATTTGCATGTGCTTGTACATACTTATTAATTACTTATGTCAAGTATTGAGCCCGTATATGTTGTGTGCAATGCCAAAATTCACAGTAATTATAAGTACCAGTGGCGTGCACTGGCTTTTACAACAAGGTAGGCAATAATCCCCAAGGATTGACACCTATGTATAGGTGAATTGTCTTTACGAAATATACGAACCTACCTATCTACTCACCCACAAAACACAGGACCTTCGTTAGCCTATGTCGTGAGTACAACAAAATAATTTTAGCAATAACTGTATTATTAGGTCGGGTAACCAAAATACTAAAGTAGGCAGTGTCTTTTTGCCTATAGGGTGTGCACGCCACTGATAAGTACACACATAAAAAGTGTCTAGGGATTAAGAACATTTTAGCTCTAAAAAAATCTAATTTATTTACATCAAATCTAATCTTCTGGATTGGTCTCCTACCCATTGATTCCCCATGCCTGTATCAATGACTTATCACCACATTTTGAATAAATTATTAATGTTTTTGTAAAATATATTCTTGATTGAAATCTTCTAAAATGTACTTGATCCCTAGACACTTTTGATGTGTGTAAAAGTAATCAGTACATAATGCAGTTACATACGTAGAATAATTACAGCATACCTATATGAAGTGTACCTATACAATGTTAATACTAATTTTGAAAATAATTATAACCGAAAATGGATTAAAATAACTTTTAAACTATTATCACGCAAAGTATCTATAAACACTACGACAAAGGCGTTTTATACAAGTTTCAAAGTGATTAGATTGCTAGTATCTTCTAGTTACTGTCACGACTGAAATTTAAGTGCGCCAGCATACATCAGCAAGGTACTAAACGATAACGACGGTTTTATGACAATAAGGGACTGTTTACACTGTTCCATTTTCTTGCACATTAAAAAATTTTGAAGGCTTGTTTGTGCTGAGTTACCTAAAATTACACACTCTTGATTCTCATGTCTATTTGTATAATATGTATAAGAACCATCAGTACTTATA
>SJJU01013518.1:0-12792 GCA_012932125.1 Conopomorpha cramerella
TTTGTTTCTATTATTATTACTATATTGCACAAATGTGAACTTGAATATAAGTTCTACAAATCCACCGAAAAAGCTTATTCAAAGTTTTAAACGGGTATTATAGCGCGAAAATTAACCAAAGATAAGCATAGCAGTTTACCTTCGTTGTTTGCCTGACGTTTCGACACGGTTACATGTGCCGTGGTCACGAGCTGACAATTTTAATCTGGTTAATTTTCGTGCTATAATATCCGTTTTAAACTTTTGATAATATATAGCATGTCAGTGCGCGTTTCTTTAAAAAAAAAGCTTATTACAAAATATATTTTTAATAATATGAGACACTGCAGGAAATTATAATATTTCTGAGAATGTAGGAAGTTTTCTATGAATATATATATACATAGCAAGTTCAAGTGAACTGTCTGTTGGCCAGAAAAGGTCTTGAACATCATACTTCACCATTTTTTCTTGCAAAATAAATAAATCCAATTGATTAACAGCTACGATTTACTAAAAAAAAATAATTATAAACAATGAAAGCTTTGTCTTCATTGGATATGAGTGTTAACTTGTTTCATGTCATTTCAATACCAGGACTTTTCTAAGGATTAAACGTAGATTGTAAAATGTATTACCACCATTTCTACTTTGTAGACGTAAGATTAGCGGAAGAAATATATGTATTTTAACCGTGATTTTCCACCGGCGAAACATCTTTGACATATTCTCAATTCTTTATTACATTTCACAATGTTAGAATGGAACATTAGTACAGATTATAGGAGGTACAACATCATGAGCCTTGTTGGGCACAGCAAGTGGACACATAGATCTGTTCAATTCGAGTTTTGTGAATGTTTTCCCGATGGAAACGTAGTAGGGTAACGGACAGTTAGCAGTAAAATATAATAACCATGTGTTGTACATAACGAAAGAGTTACCCAGCGCAAGCCAATAGGCCCACTGGGTAAACCGAAGATGGCGATGGGGTGAATTCATTAATAATTATTAATTAAACCCTGATGGCTTCCTTTTCCCCGTTCTAAACCCAAAGATGCTTCTGTTTCGCTCATCCTCGCGGTTTGAGGGTTTAATTAATGTTATTACACACAATACGTATTTGTCGCCTTGCGTCCTCCGGTGGGCGCCGAGTCTTAACATTTTTATTTTTGTTGACAATATATAAAGTGGGTTAGTACCTCTATGTGCAATATTAAAACAATAAATACCTTTTAATTAACGTTTAGTTCCACTTGTACCCCTGGATGTTTACCCCTCGGGGTACTAGCTAGGGACATCTGCTGAAATTTTGTATCAATAATATTACTCAGAGGTAAGAGTGATACTCGTTTTTTGTCGCTCGTCGCAGTTATATACATATAAGCAGTGGCGTACACGCCATATAAGCAAAAAGACACTGCCTACCGTAGTATTTTGATTACCCGACCTAGTAATAGAATTATTGCTAGATCATTCTTTGTTGTAGTCTCGACATAGGCTAAAGAAGGCCCTGTGTTGTGTGGGCGAGTACCTATCTAGGTAGGTACCTATATTTCGTCAAGACAAGTTACCTATAAATAGGTGTCAATCATTGGGGAATATTGCCTACCTTGTCGTAAAAGCCAGTGCACGCCACTGCATATCTACTATATAAAAATAAGTCGGGTTTTCCTCCCTGACGCTATAACTCCAGAACGCACGAACCGATTTCCACGGTTTTGCATTCGTTGGAGAGGTCTCGGGCTCCGTGAGGTTTATAGCAAAGAAAACTCAGGAAAAAATTCAACAGAAAAGCGGGTATACTAAACGGACCCATCTGGTGGCGAAACGGAGTTCGCCGGGTTTGCTAGTAAGTTATAAATTAAATATGAACAGTAGCACATTGATTCAAAATAACACCTCCTTACCTCTAACCGGGGTAGATTGGTTGTTCATTTAACGAGGGTATTAGTGATACACAGCAGATGTCACGCTGGTACCACCATGGATACAAATGCAATGGTACAAGGGGTACTATTCCATAATTAAATTCATCCGGATTTCACTGTATGTAGCGTAGGAAGTTTTATTTTATATTTATTTTCTTCTGCATAAAACAGTATAATATAATGTGATGTGTAAAGACTTCCGGCCTCGTACCTGAGCAGTGTATTTAAGAAATCGTTATGTTTCGTTTTATAATTTATGATTGATTTTTCGTTAAGTAACTACATAATAATATGTGATTGATATTTTAAATGTGTTATTTACTTACTTATACATACACTGTTTTGTGTTACCTACACGTATGTTTTTGTAAACTGGGTCATAGTACATTGTGCTATAGTCGAAAGTAACAACGCGTAAAAATGTTGTTTCCGTTTGTCCAACATTTTTATATATGTTTTAGTCGAGTTTTTTTTGTATTAATTTTTATTTTCAGAGTTTATTGTTTATAATGTGTAAGTTAATGTTTCGTTTTTTTTTTGTTACCTATGGGCTTTTTGTACATATATATATATATTATGTTTTTGTCGTCAACTGTACAGAGATTTTTTTATTAATACGCCTACATTGAAATCTGTTCCCCGTGACTCGACGGCTACTCGTTGAAATGGAAAACTTGAATGAATTCCAATGGTATTTTTGTTAATTTCGACCATAGTAATCGGGTACACGATATTGATAAATAACTAATACAATTATACTCCTTTTCATAGAGACACTGTAATATACAAAACACACGATAGAAAGCAGACCATTGATCACTAAAAGAGTAAGAGATTGATAATTTTTTTTTTTATCACTATGAACAAGAGTTTGACCACCATCCTGCCTGATGTTAAGCAGCGATGTGGTCTACGAAATATAATATGTTCTGTAGAACATGCTTCTTTCTCCCTCTTTCTATATATTAAAAATGACGATGTGATACACACAATCTTTTAAAATTAGTAAATCATATTTGTATGGGACTTTATTGAACAACTATTTGTCAATTCGTTATTTTATACAAACAATAATGTCCTATAAAGCTAAACCTTTTACTTGTAAGACGAGAGTTTATACCGGTCGAAATTAATCGAAAGATAATAATCAATCATTCAGCTCACCTTCGTTGTTTGCTCGTTCGTATCTTTGATTAATGGGGTATTTTCTTTGACGTTTTTACTGTCAGTTTTTCGGGCGGAGAACTGTCATTACTGTCAAGGTTTCCAAAGTTTGACAGTAATGACAGTAAAAACGTCAAAGACAATACCCCATTGAAAATAAACTTTTGATATAAAGTCTGCGCGTTACTTTAAAAAAAAAGTCGGTATATAGTTTTAATTTTGTATATACGTTATCACGGTGAAGGAAGTTGTGTTGTCTATAAAGTAATAGGAAAATTAGTTTGGATGCGTAGCCGGGCCGTGCTGCGCGCCGGCGTACACGATTAGTTACGACAATGTCATATCGCCGCCTATGATAAAACATTATGTTATGTTTATAAACTAGCGAATGTACTTGCCATACTTTAACGCTATACATTTACTATAGGTATATCACTATTTAAATTATAATTATAAACCAAACATTCTGTTTTATGAAAGATTTCACGTAATACAGAATTTTTGGGAATATTAAAAAGCAGTTTTGTTGAAAATGGGAAATGGAAATGTTTTTATTTTCATTTATGAAAATTACAGAGATCTTTTTAAGCTAAAGTTGTTTAGTTCTGCGATCTTTTGGATACCAAATGTTGACATGTGAAAATTACATTGGATACTCGTGGTTCAAAAACTAGTTTCCTCATCCTCGTTATCAGCCCATATTCGTCCACCGCTGGACATAGGCCTCTAGAATTGCAAGCCACTGTCAGTTTCCTATACTCTAAAAATGTATGGTGCGTCATGCATATACAGTAAGCTGCATCATGTAGTGTGCATATGATTCCCTTTTCTTCTTCCTTTTCATACACATAGTTATGAATGTTATAGCATAGTCATATAAATGAGATACACACTTACATTTATACAATAAAATCATAAGTACATATTGTTTTCGAATTTACAATTTGTACGACTCGAGAGAGAATTATCCAGCTTTGTTTTGGTTGATACCAAAACTGAAACAAGCTTACTGATGTTTTTCTAAACACTGGTGATTATATATTAATTATGTTGTAAATAGTCTCAATTGTTAACCGTGTAAGTTAATAAGTATAGTATTGTTTTTAAGCTAAGTTGTAAGTGACTAGATATTTAATTTAATAGCTATTAACGGCCTTACCAAAAATAGGTCGTGTGAACTACTATGTGTTTACACTATGAAAGCTTAGCCATGTGAGGTGTCCAAGTATACCTCACTTATATGGTTCAGATTTCCCCGACATGATGTCCGGTCAGGAATAACTGAAAAATATTCTCGAGAGACGTGTTTTAATGGTTATAAATTCATCTGTACACCGACTATTAAAAAGCCTGCATAATAACATTATAATAGTATGTATATGACTTCTCAAGACGTTGTCTACTGTACAGGTTGACTTCGGGATAATGAACTGGATAATTTTTTTCCAGCTCAGAAATGTTTTGCTATTCCAACAGTATAGATATTTTTGTGATTGATACATTTTACATTTGTTTAAATGTGTCCTTCTTTCTTATTGAACATTTACAACAAATTTCAACAAAAAAAAATACACTTCACGCCTTTTAATCCCAAAGCGGGGTAGGCCAAATTTCAACAACAAACAAAAAAAATCTCTATTCAGAAAAAAAAATGTATACCATTGAAATCTCTATAATTTACTGAGTAAGGAACAGTAATTCCGCATCACAAACCCGAAGTCAACTTGTATATAGCATAGCTTTCAAGTAAGTTCAGTTTAGTTAGTTTTATAGAACTAGGAGTACTGGGAGTTCTAGTAGGATGCACTCAAGATGAGATGATCAGGAATGTGCCGACTCTATTGAGTAGGACGCACAACTGAGTCATTTTATTTCTACCGCACATTTCTTTGTGCACAAGTTTTCGCTTCGTGGTCGGTGTACAAGCATTTATGCATACTAGGTATTTATTATACCGTGCCTCTCTCGGGCAAGATTTTTTTTATATATATTTCTGGTTGGACTTAATGTTGCATAGGTACGTAATGTGTAAATTATTAGGTTTAAGTGAACGGAGTGGTAAGTACAAACATGCTATGTTATGTATGTAGGTGACATGTGACGCGTAGTTTGTGTTCAGTTTGGTTAGT
This sequence comes from Conopomorpha cramerella, assembly GCA_012932125.1. Lineage (NCBI taxonomy): Eukaryota > Metazoa > Arthropoda > Insecta > Lepidoptera > Gracillariidae > Conopomorpha > Conopomorpha cramerella. The sequence goes on from SJJU01013518.1 coordinate 5,204, forward strand.
TAATTTTGGAATAGGGTATTGAGATGTGGCGGGATACCGTCGAGGTGCGCAGCGGCAAACAGTCGTCCGTCCTTGTCTTTAATTGTGATTTTGATTCGTATTGTCATATTCCTATACTGGCCATCTGTAGCGCAGTAATAGTTCTCGTTCGAATATATGGTTGGTCAAGAATCTGGTATACCACCCTAACTTTGAAACACCATGGAATGTCATTAGAGATTATAGTTCACTTTTTACGTACGTAGCACTAAATAAATATTACCCTATAACGGGCATATATAGGCTCACCCTCTTGTCATGTTGGGTTAAATACGCTTGGTGAACCGTGGGAATTTGCTTAGCAATTGCCTTTGCCTACCCCGCATTGGGATTAAAAGGCGTGAAGTGTACTTGACGTTTTAATGATACACGTGATACGCCAACAAAACTGGACCACTTTCTTGACTGACCGTACGTCAGTTCTACCTTCAGTTTGTAAATCGTAGCCATTTATTAAATTCAAATTCAAATGAAAAATTTCTTTCTCAGAACCTCGGAAATGTACGCTAAATACGGATAAACTAATCTAAGTTGATATACATCGACTAGTTAGCCAACGTTCTAACTTTTTATGAATACGACGGTTACCGCATAGACTCCTACACCCTTACTAATAAACTCGGCGTATCTTAAAGCTAAATTATGATGAAGTTGCTTAAAGCTGTAGGTATTCGCGTACTTCATTACGTGAATTCCACTACAGATATATATCTTTACGAAGTATCAATTTGATGGTAAGGACATTTTTTAAACAATTTATATGTATATCAGCGGTTTGTGTCCTCTTTGAGTTTTAGCGTATAATTAAAAGTTGTGTCAATTTTGTGTATTTTTTTATTATTAAATACAATTTATATCAATTTGCTAAAGTTTGCAAAGACACAGAAGTACAACTAAGTTGTTGAAAAAGTCCCTAAACATTTTACATTTATATAGAAAGAAAGTTTAGGTTTGTTCTTTTTAGTGCAATTTTTACTATTTGCACAACTTGTGCAGCGGTGTACATTATTTGGTGGGTACTTACTCATAGTCTCGTTACGGATGACGTCAATATGTTCACTGATTGAATATTCGCAAAATATTTGGTACAAAGATCAGATTAGATTCGCATGTCGTCGTACTTGCTCTCGCATAGACTGATGTAATGTACATAGTGGTACCTAATATCATTTATTATTATTTTTCAAAATTAATTTAATGCATAAAGCCGTGGGACTGCAATTCCCTGGTTTTATTTTCCATAGGACTGTTTTACGAGGTATACGCCTAAATAAATAGCCATCGAATTGTTTTCAATTTATTTAGTCATGGTAAATTGAAATCAATGAATAAATCAACAATGAACATAGATGAAAGTCCCGCAACTCTCTAGCTAGGTATGAATGAAAATGAAAAACTATTTTTATATGTAAACCTTTCTACTTATTAGAAAATATTTTGGAAATTGCTCAATGATTTAACATCAAATTAAAAGTGAGAAAATTTTGTAAATTAATTATTTTTCAGTGTGTTCGGTATAAGTAGTACAGAGTATGTAATATGTTTGTACTTAATATGACGGACTACTATAATAAATATATTAATACATAATAGTTACCAAAGTTATATATTATCTATTTTTTTTTTGTTATATTGCATCAAGTACATACGGAATTACTGGCTGCAAAGCCTTTGAAGGAGTTCTTGAAACATTTTCACAGTTTCATTTACTGAAACTACACAATAATTCCTTCTAAAGAACTGCCCGCCAACGCATCTAATGTAAAGCTGCTAAAGAAGTCTAAAACAGCCCAAATTTATAGACAAAATAAAATTACCCGTATTTTGCATTTCATTGAGTACATTCAAGTTCACAATTTAAAATATCAAATGCACTTTCATCTGGTTCATGTTTTCCTACATTTGAAATAATGAATATAATGAATCCTGCACCGTAATAATTGCATAACGACAACGGTTATATTTGTAATCGTTATGGATTCGAATCGCGAATCACATTAGCCAACAATCAATATAACTATTGTAGTTGGAGATGATTACGATTGCATCGTTTTCGTTTCACAATTAGAGGGTTAGCTGGTTCATATGTTTAAGTGAACTTGACGGTACCAATGTGGAGGTTCCACACACAACACACCACATGTACATATCGTTACATTCCTTTTGCCCTTTAAGACTTCATTGGCAGCTATTTGCGACTCCGTGACCGCGCGATCATCACGATGACGCATAGCACAACCAATAGTAAGCCATAATAAATATATTACGCGTAAGGTTATCCATTTATTTGTTTCGGCCGAGTGACTACAGGGTAAAGCCAAAATGTGTAAAGGTAGCAGCGCTAGTGCGCCGAATGAATTTGTTTGTAGTTTTGTATTTGTGTATAAAAGTAAACATAAATATTTTAAAATAATCATTAAACATTTAAAGCAGTGGAGATAGTTCTGTTTCATTTATACTTTACCTACATCTTGAGCTACATTATTTACCGTTGCCAATAGATCTTATTGTACATTTGCACTGAAACTGTGTTTTAGCAGCGATTTACGTTGATAATTAGTAAAAAACAAAACTTTTGGAAATCGTTTACTAGAACACAATTCGCGCAAAGTAACTGTAGGAGAGGAATCGTAAACATCTCCGGTTTTGTTAGGAAATATGGGGGTTTTTGTAATCCCAAAATTGGGGTAAATAGGGGAAGGAAAAACGCGTACCTATCTGAAGAAAGAGCCCCGTTGCCGTATGTAAATTACTTTTTCTTGGTACGGCAGAATAGTCAGTCTATGGGGCCCATTAGGAATAACGCGCACTGGAAGCGTCGCATCATCTTCAGCCACTAGACGTCCACTGCTGGACGAGGGCCTCCTCCAATGATTTCCATGATCATGGAAATACCAATAGTTGCCACGCTTGATAGGCGGGTTGGCGATTGCAGTACTGTGGTTTAACACACAGGAAGGAGAGAACTCTGCACTGGGACGAACGACAAACGATGGAAAATGTTTGGCTGGGGTGGTGATAGATGTCACACCACACGGTATGCAATATAGCCTCTATTCCTAAGGTAATTTCAGTACTTTCGTGGGGGTGACGAGTCGATCCCATCACCCGCCAACGGTACAATTTCCATGTAAACTCTTCCTATGATATGTGGTAACCGTTAGCTCTCCGGACTGAACCCATATAAGGAACGAGTGCCGTTTATCTTGAGATACATATACGCTGGATAGCAAATGAATCGAGCCACGGGCTAATTTTCATACAATCGTGCTAATTTATAGGCGGTCCAAATCAGTATAAAATATGTTGTAGACAACCCCTATGGATAGGTTCACTCATACACTCGTTTCATAGAAGGAAAAGTTACACTGTTAATGCTTAATCTATACAACTCACTATGGAGATTCAACATTGACTAATTCTTATTGTCATTTAGGAAACGAGCCTACCGATACACGAATGTACTACCTACCAATAGAAGTGTAATCTTACACTGCACACGATTGTAAGAAAATTGGTCTGTAGCTTGATTTATTTGCTGCCCAATGTATTTTTGTGCACGAAACTAGAATTTGGGAGGATGAACAGACCTTACTAAATAGTTGCCATAAAACCCAAAATAAATAAAACACTTCGATAACGAAATTATTTATATTCCTTATTTAACTTCTTACATGCGAGTCTATTTTGCGATATAAATCTCACTTGTTTGAAGAAATACAAAAATATAAAATAAAAATTATAATAAGAAGGTGACGATGTGAAACAGATACATACAATAAAAAGCTGACGCGTCACATCGGTCAATACCTAACACTGGTATCGTCTGGCTCCGTAGAGCCAATAATTGGCAATAATTGATATTTATCTATCTCCTACCCGAAAGAAGGTAAATCCCCTGAATGTAAAAGGTGCATTGCGGGAAACGCATGTCCGTAATATTTCCCTACTCTATTCCGGTTATCAATCAAACCCTCTTTGACCAAAAGTTCTCGCAACAACTTCAATCAATATTGAAAGAAATGTCACGTCGTTTTAAGCTGTCAGCGTCGGATTGACAATCGACACAGAAACTAATAGCGACCTCTGACAATAGAGGAAAATGAGTTTAAAAATGCCTCATTACTGTAATACCCACGTTTTTTTAAACACAATGAACAAGCGTTTTACCACCGTCCTGCCTGTTGTTAAGCAGCGATGTGGTCTACAAGTTTTCAGAGCATGTTTAAAATCGTCTTAGCAAAAAAGGGTGTATCCCACTATTTCCATTGCTGTTGCTATGGTTACGCTTAGCAAATTGCAATGGAAATAGTGCGATACACCCGCAAAAAAAAAAACACGACACGGACCAAACCCCGCGTTTACTATTCAGTTCATTGACCGCAGGATGGTAAATTTTCTATGAATTCTGTTCCGAATACCATGTATGTATGTACATCAAAATCACTGGTCCGATGGGTTTCTCATAAGAGACATATATAGGAGTTTAAAATGTTAAAAACAGTACAGTGAGACGGCAAGCTGTACCCATCGCTTGTTTATATTCAAACTTTTGTGTACTATCACAACTTAGCACCATTAAATGATAAAACATACATAAATATCTAGAGTTCATTGTTAGGTAATTATAACAAAGTCTCCTAGATAAATATAATGAAACATTATGGACGTGAAGGCAATAGAGCTCAAAACGCCATGTTATTATACAACGCGATCTAAAAATGGTAGGTAATGTATGCTTTACGAACAAAAACAGTCTTTGGTTAAAAACAGCAATTCTGACGCACGTTGTACACAACTGAAGCGTAAAACATATACATTTCTCTACGTAGTATTATTCATAACTTTATAAATATAATTTACGGTAAACCATTACGATGCTAATATACAAATTTAATTAATTATTTACATATTTACCTACCTAATTTACTAACTAGTTGTGATTTTGTAAAAAAAAAATACTTATAAAATAAAATGTGACCCGTTTCCGACTATTTCTTATGAAAAAACACTTCTCAACTGATACAATAATCGATACATTCACATAACATAACGATCGCTGACGTCACGGTTTCAAAACGTGTTTCACTTCGCGACTTCACAATAAAAAACAAATGTCTTATTCACTCTCGTTTAGTGTAAACAGGTACTGTAAACTAATATCAGTTACGCGTGTTTGCGTCCTTCATCGACGAGAAACCAACACGAATGGGGAATTTTCAGGGCCCTTGCCTCACATAGTTATGACAGATGGCGCTAGCTGCATTACGGGGGATAAATGTCAACGAAATGATTAACTTCACGCAATCAGTATTGTAGGTGAGGGTTTTTTAATTGTTTACATGTTACAAAAGTGTCTGAAACTTGTACTTGTATAAATATAAAAAATAACTTATGGTTGTAAATTTAAAAATATAACTACAATGTGCTTCTTTTAGTGTAGATTTAGTATTAATTTTAAAAACAGATGTTTGATTTCATAATTGATACCATAGGTATTTAAAGGTTATATAATTATAATTGACAGAAATCACCGTCGACACCTACTAGCGACATCTACATAAGACATGACTGAAAATCCCCCATTACGAGCTTCATGTCACGCAAGAGCAACGTTTCAAAATTGCATCGCGTTACATGTACATCTGATAGCCGGATGTTGAATATCAAATGTCGTTTCTCGCGTTGATCTTGAGTAGGGTGCGTCGCGTGAAGCGGCGGCCGTATCGGCGGCAGTAGAGGAGAGCGACGTACGCGAGGCCGAGGGCGGCCGCGGCGCCGAGCAGGCGGGGCAGCGGCGGCGGAGTGGCGGCGGCGTGGCGCGCGGCCGACGCCCGGGACGGCGCCGCGCCAGCGCCACGCCACGCGCGCGCCGCCGCCTCCGTGCCCTCCGTTTCCGGAGCGCCTGAATGTTCACGAATGTGCGTTTAAGTTTTTAAACTGATATATTGCCGGTAATATATAGGTACACACATCAAAAGTGTCTAGGGATCGAGAACATTTTTAGCTCTATAAAAATCTAATTTCTGGATTGATCTGCTACCTAATTGCCCATGCCTGTATCAATGACTTATTACCATATTTGTAATAAATTATGAATGAATTCAGTTTTTGTAAAATATATTCTTGATTACAATCTTCTATAATGTACTTGATCTCTACACACTTTCGATATGTGTAGAATAAAAAAATAAGACCAAACTTAACGTTGTTTGTTTTTATATTTAAATAACATGCCAGTATCAAATCAAGTCAAACAAGTAATATTTAATGTCCGTGATAAACGTTGCAGAAATATTTAAATTTAATAATCATTACTTCCGCCCCATAGCAAAGCGCGTCAAGAAAGACAGGACACAGAATAAATACGCGCTGTGATTGGCTGTTATGTCACACATCGTGCGACACAGCTTGTTTCAACCAATCGCAGTGCTTGATATGTCTTGTCACGTCCTTCTGGGAGCGCTTTGCTAGGAAAGCTGTTTATTTCGGTTTTCGAGTTTTGTTTTAGTTTTGAAATACGTTCGATTAATAAAAACACATTCGTACGGTGTGTTCGTGTATTGGCTGAGAATAACCGAGCGGCGTGACGTATCCTTATTTTTTTTACAAATACAGAGTGTTTGTTTTCATGTTTTGATGTCAGTCACGTGGTAAACAAGACATGTTACTAAACCTTATGGCTCGGTGACACGCATAAAAAATAAACATTCTGTATAGCCCAATTGCATTAGTGTATGTTTTATGATCGTAACATTCCTTATTAACTGAGCTGTACGTTTTCTTTAGTTTTTTTTAATCTTTATCCATTCAGCAACATCTTTTAGACATCTGCATTATTAGCAGTGATTTTCAAGTCTATAGTAATAGAAATCAAAATCGTTTCGTTGTATGATACTTTGCCACCAGCTTTAGTGACTTCCACCTTACATGCCTGCCACACAGTGGCGTGCACACCATATAGGCAAAAAGACACTGCCTACCTTAGTTTTTTGGCTACCCGACCTAATAATAGAGTTATTGCTAGATCTTTTTTCGTTGTACTCACGACATAGGATGACGAATACCTGTATTTCGTAAAGACAAGTTACCTATACACAGGTATCAATCCTTGGGAATTTCTGCCTACCTTGTCGTAATAGCCAGTGCACGCCACTGATGCCACGTGACCCTTATTGGAACATGAAAACAATCACTCTGCACTTGTACGCAGTGATACGTCACGCCGCTCACAGCTTTATTCACAGACACTACAGAAGCGCATGTCGCGTTATAATGCCAGCTCTTAAACCATTAACGCCCAGAAGAACACTTACTCTTCAATTGATTTTTACTTGTATTACCAAGTAATAGAGTTTAAAATATGTTGTCAGTCTCCAAGTACAGTGGACGATAATGGGTTAATAATATATTTGTATAGTTTGTGAATTTCATGAATGCGCGCGGGCCTTAGATGTGTTTGTGTGGCAGTTTTGTTCGTTTGAACTGCCAACTAGCGTGTCCATATACGACTCACACATCTAAGGCCCGCGCGCATTCATGAAATGCAC
>SJJU01013519.1:0-15859 GCA_012932125.1 Conopomorpha cramerella
TATTACAACAACACACACACATTGCCTTCATCCCATGTTAAGTAGCTAAAGCACTTGTGTTATGGAAATCAGACAACGAGATATATTTACTTAAATACTTTTTTTTTTCTTTTAAATACATACTTATATAAATAAAACACCCAGACACATCCAACAAGTACTTAAAAGCTCATCACCTAAATACCTGCCAGCGGTGGGAATCGAACCCACGACCCTAAGGAGCAGAGGCAGACATGCTGACCACTACACCAACGGGCCCGTCGAATCTAACAATAACTGTATTATTAGATCGGGTAGCCAAAATACTAATGTAGACAGTGTCTTTTTGCCTACATGGTGTGCACGCCACTGCAATATAACGATCGGCACCGGGTACGTGATTTCTTTCTGTTTGCGCCCTAAGGCAGAGAGTTAGAGTGGCAAGCAGATATACGGTAAAGATTTCTACCACAACTGCTGATTGGGCAGTGATCAGCACTCAAATTTTCAAATATTATCTTAAACCAAATTCAATGGACTTGGGGTTGTTTAACGTCTTCATAAGGTTAGGTTAATATATAACCGGAGCAATATGTATTGTTAGATTATCGCTTTGGTCATATTTTTCGTATCCCACGCTTTTTACACAATAATACTCACTAATATTTTTCTCTTCGTTATGTATTAATGTTTTTTTTTATTTTGACTGACCATGGTGTGTTTTTTATTTTTTATTTTATTTATTTGCCCGTATATATATTATATACTATATTATTTTGTTAATTATTAGTAGATTATTTCCATTATCCCATCACCCATTATTATTAAAATAAAACCACCACTACCAAACGGTTATTGCTACAAACTTTATATAAATAAATTGAATGACAGCAGTGTCTACGGCGTAGCAACTACGGTACACTACGATTTTTGCTACGAATGTACGTATATCTTCTACAGCAGAACTTGACTGTTAGCTCGAAATGTTTTTCAATAATTATTTATTTTTAAGTACTTATGATTATCTGTAATTATTTTCTAACTACAGTTATTACATATTTGTATTTTCACATATTTTTATTTATATTTTTCCTTAAAAATACCTATTATTTTATTAACAGTTATGTTTCCCCAACACTAATTACTGGGAACTTAACATTAGTGGTAATTATCCGTAGATGTATATCCTAAACACACGAGATTTTGCCGACATTGCGGTATCAATTACCTATCTAAAAAAAAAGTACCTCAACGCAAACTAGCTAAGTCATTACGTATTTATCTTTTGACTCCGAAACGCTCACCTAGCCTTTTTAACGGCGATGCTTTTAAAAAGTTAACGTCGGCTTGAAGTTTCGGCGTTCTTATTTTCGATTTGTGATTTCGCTGATCCCTTGTTTGTGCTAAAGAGGCTTAAAACAAAAAAGGTGGAATGGGTGCGTAGGCCAGGCTCGGGAAACCGAAGTTGTGAGATGGAAGTTGAAAAGTGGTCTGGGGGCTTTCCACGAGGGTGCGTTGCTAGGCGACAAGGGGACAGCGCGACAGGAACGCCCCACGAATTTTCTAGCGTTTTCAAATTAATTTTATTTCGGACTAGTGCATGAGTGAAAATAAATATTGTTCAAACTAAACAGATATTATCGTCCTCATAATAATATTAGTACTATGACATTTCGTACTATGAAAATAAACATTATCCATTACAATGTTATATAATATATGATTTTCGAATTTGTACTTACTACAGCAACAAAGCAAAAGGTAATGTGACTGGTAACAAATGGTTGAAAACTCATTTGCGAGTCCGTAGCGAGCGCTGCGAAGGAGCCTGCGTCGTTTGTCACATTGCATAACGCGGCAACGGCGCTCTGAGACAAAAGAAAATCAACGTGAGAGGCCCTAAGTGGAGAAATCAATTAACATGCAAATGTAAGAAAACGAGCAGTGAGAGCCGTTTGTGAGCGGAGGCAGCGACATGGCGGCGGTGGCGGCGGCGGCGGTGGCGGCAAGCTCACGGCGGCGGCTGGCACGCAGCCTCTGCAGTCCTCGACTATTGATCATGCCTCCCCACACGGTTACATACGACCGTCTCTTTTTAACTCCTCCTAACAGATCGCTATAAACATATAAACAGTTCAGACTCGAGCGGACCCTGAGAGGGGCGCCCGTGCTTCGAAAACGACCCTAAATCGTGAGCTGTGGAGGTTTCTTTCTTGTGACCTCCGTTCTTAAGTAAAAGCCTTTTTGAATAAAAACCGTGTTGTTATCCTCCAAGCATGTTCTTATCTTTAAAGAAATAAAGATCCCTTTCAGAAAGACCTAAAAGAAAACTGAATGTATCGAAATCTCTGAGCTGCTCTTATTAATATAAAATGGAGGCAAATGCATGCCGTAGTCGCGTTGGAGCCTTGTTAGGCTTTCCATCGCCGCTTGTTGAGCGACGCACGCTATGACGAGATTCTGAATGCAATTTGCGCCACGTAACATTTTTTTGTTAAACTTTTTGTTAGTCTCTGTATATTCGGTCTCCTTCATTTAATACCGCCGTGTAGAACCGTAGCGTTAGGTACTGCATTTCTCGATTTTCCGTCTTTTAATGATGACATTCATATTTTCTGTTGTATTTTTAATTAACCTTGTACCACACTTTATATCAATATTTTATTTTCAGTCTACAATAATTAAGAGACTTCCTTACACAAATCGTAATAGGTATGTCCTTTTTCATATTGTCATGTGACTGTTTTTTATCAACACGGCAGTAGGTACCTGTAATCTATACTCTGGAATTCTCACATACGTACCAAGTATAGTTAAAGTCTTTGGCGACCACTCCCGGGGCGTAATTGGGTAGCTTTTAGCCACACAACCAACAACTCAAAAGTCGCAAATGCCAAGAAAAAGGAAAAAGAAAACATCGCCGACACAACGGCGGTGAGCGCTCCGCTCGCACAAAATTCGATAACGCAACCTCCATTTCAGGTAAATTTCGTTAAGAGTCGACGTTAGGTTTACTTTTAATGATATGAGCGTTTTACACTTACCCCCTTACAACTAATGAAATACCTTATAAAAAGTGTAAATCAGTGTTATGTCCTTTTCTATCATTTAATTTTTTCATCATTTGGTCGACGTGTGCAACCAACAAATAATTAAATGTTTCAGTTACACAATATTAATATAATAACTTTTGATAGTTAGGGTAGTTTGTGGTTATTATTTAATTTTCATATATTGGAAATGCGACAATTCTATATACAAAACATAATTATTTTCAGTGATGGGACGTAAACTCGAGGGAATTCAGCAATAAGGAATAAATTATCCAAGAAAACAAGATACCAAACTTTCGTTTGACATTAAGGTTTTACTAAATAAGTTTTTTTTTTGGATTTTAAAAGGTACACTTTCTAATTAGTAAGTATTAGGATACTACCTATAGCTCACTACGTTTTACTATGCATTTAGTACCTATATTATTCATTGATTTTTCTTAATATTTGGTAATTATACCTTCATACAATATACTTTGACAAACAATTTAAAAAAAAATATTCCCCAATTCCCAACTGTAAAAATCTTTATTTTTTCCAGAAAAGTAAATGTTTAATAAAAAAAAATAATACGTAATTTCAATTGTTCAACTCGCACAATTGGCTTTAAATCAATTTGTGTTTTATGTAGGTCTCGCCTCGCAGCTCACGTGTCTGGCACGTGACTTCAATAAAAAAGTTAATCGTCTATTACTGACTATCGGGAATTTTGTGAACGTGGACATAATCAATTTGAACTTGGCCCCGGAGTTCTATGAAAAGCGTAACACACTAGGCTCTTGTTATTTGATAAAGTGGTGTAAATTCGTGTTCTCGTCGAAGAATATAAATACTTGTAGTCCATCCGACACCGTGTATTTTGCTTGTCACAATATTTTGAGCAAACAATTGGCAATCGCTTCGAGTGCACGCCCCCGCGCCATGTCGTGTTGTTCGCGAGTAGGGACCACCACCACAATTAGCCTACGTCACTAAATTTCGCATCGTCCTTAGTTACATTTTGGCCGCGATTGTTGTTACATTTTGTGAATGGATAAGTAGACGTGTGGGCTTTTCAACTGTGTCAGAGAACAATAGTGAATTGCACTGTTGCAAATCACAACCGACAAGTTCTTCAATTATGTTTATTATTGCTCTAAAAAATAGGTAATTACAGCAGTAATTGTGAGAAATTACGTTTAATTTTCCGTGGTAAAAAAGTTTGAATGTAGTATGGTGAATCTGTGGGTACAAATATTATAAAGACGAAAAATTTGTATTATTGAATGTTTGCTACTAATAAACTCACAACTACTGAACGGCTTTCGATCATTCTTATACCCTAATGGTGCTATGCTTAATAATATGCGGACACTGCCAGGGGAACAGAATAAGACGTGAGTAACAGCTAGATATTTAAAAGCCACATTACTTCGAAATAAACTTTAAAGTTGGCAAAATATGCGCACATTGTGGTCATAAATACTGTTGCTGTAGAGACTGTAAAGTTATACAACATTATTATTTGGATTATTTTGTGTATCCCGGAGCTATGACGAGCGGCGCGCGGGTGGCGAGGATTAATTATGGCAGATTAATATCGTATCCGTAATTAACATGGACGTGAATGTTCCGCGAAATTGTCAAGATGTGAAAGGTACAGAATTTGAATTTATAAATAATTAATACCTTAAAAGGCCCGAAAAGGATTCGTAACGCAATTACCTTGAGCCATTTTGGAACTGAGAGCGTGTGCTTTTAGGTGAATTCCCGTACGAGACGGCCAGCCGCCGCCGCTGCGCCACCAGGACTCTTAGTCTCGTTTGACCCCGAAGTCCGTCTTGTACTTTGACATATATTATTATGTAGGTATATGTATATGCAACTTTGTACAAGAACGACAATCCGTATCTACACCTAGTTTATAATTGACGTTCGGGGATTATTGGGAGGCGTTGGCAAAAGTTAAAGGCTTCTGGCCAAGGGGTGCATTTTAAAGTAAAATTGAAGCTTGCTAGAAAGACAGATACAGCCATAATGGGACCAAAATGGCGTGGCCCGCTGAAGTGAGCGGCGGGCCGTCGCGCTTTGTAGTGGCGGCGCGGTATCACGGCTCACGCTACGCTGGTGGCTTACATTCGGGTAAAGATAAACGGCGGGTCCTTGCCGTCGCACCCATTAAAAACTTATTAAACATCATCTCGAGCAATTACCTTCGCCCCCGCTCCACCCCTCCCCGCCGCCGGTTACTAAAGAACCCAGTACAGTCGGGCCGTAGCCAACTACAACACCGGCTCCCAAACTCAGGAAATTCTATTTTTTTTTCCTGAGCACCTAATGCAACCAAACATAAATTGCTGTAGCGTAATAGGCGCTAAAGCCTATGCACCTATAAAATGTATATAGAGGCGTTGGTTATTATTTAAATGTAATCTCTACGACCGGTGTTTGATTGGTTGTAACCTAGTTGTAGGGTAGCTCCACGGCAATGAGAAATTTGTGGGTTTGATTTCTGAATATCTTATGTTGTGCACATGCCTCATTGGGCCCACATCCTCATGGTGAGATGCTATTGAGGAACTGTGGTCATTTGCTAAAACAGCGTATCAAACGTTTATTCTCATTACACCGTACCCTGTATAAGATTTGTTTTTCACCAAAAAGCATAGCCAGTTTTGAGCCTTAGTGTTATAAGTTTTAACTGAATATTTTCATGTGCCCGCAGAGAATCATAGTGAGCGTTTCCTGTTGCGCGCAACATGTTGACATGTTACAAATTGTATTATATCTTTGCAAGCTCCATTGTTATCGCCTACGCGTCTGATTAGATGATGGAATGTATGAAATCTGACGAGAATACTAGAACTAGGTGTAAGTACCTACTCATGAACAAGGAAGCGTGAGGTGGTTCAGTTCATTGTAAGAACCTACTTATATAAATTATTATAAACATATTATAACCTATAAAAAACCTAAAATATTGTGGAGCCTCCGCGTTTTCACACGCGTTCCTGGTTTTACGTCGGTATATAATCTTCACTTATTTCGATTTGAAGTCACAAATAATGACCTATTCGTATATATTATATCAGTATCATATTATAGACAAGAAAGTTTGTCACCCAGTCACACAGAAACTACTACAGAGTAAATAATCAAATTATACTGTTGTATCTAGATACATTTTAGACTTGATCTTACATATTATGTGCGTTCTTAAGTAACACAGTTTACAGCAGCACTGATCGACTCGTAGTTTGTCTCTATCGTACAAATATAAATAGAGCAGGACAAACGTAGCTGGAGAGGAGAAATGTGAGCGAGTTTCGTTTCAAAATACGACCTATATGATGTATCGTGAGACGGCGGCGGCGGCGGCGGTCAGTCGAGGCCGGATGCTGTGGGAAGCGAGCGCAGATCCAGAAATCTAAAATGTTAACAAGTTCAAAGTTTTAGACATCTATGTTCGTAATCGCATGGCGTTTATTAGTTAACAAGGTTTATATAAGTGAATTATTAATCTTAAAAAAATATATCTACCTATTTGTATTATTTATTTCTGATAAATTCTGATTTTACACGTTGACTCTGAATTCTATAGATTTATTGGGAACTAAATATTATATGAGATACCTAATTACGTATGTACAAATATTCAGGAATTCATTCAAAATTTAACTGAACTCAGTAAAACATCTATCTATACATAAAATTAATAAATATCAGGGACATTTTTACCGGACCCAAAGTAGGATACTACGTACCAGGGAATTAAGTAGGTATTTAAAAATGTAGTTTTAAATACATATTTACACAGAATGATAAATCCAGAAGCACCCAAAAAATTATGTCGTCGGCGGGAATTGACCCCGCGCGCTAGTCGCTAGTCTGACCACTGATCGTCAAATACCTACGTACGCAATACAAAACTACTATAATACAAAACAATAACGTCTTACAAATCCAACAACACAGTAATCGCTAACCAACAATCGCCGAGGCAAAGGAAAATACTATTTATATAGAAAACGTCGCGAGATTGGTCGGCTTATTACTGGTTGTATTTTTTTTATTTATCTATGACATCGAATCTACACTGATTGAAGCCATGAAAGGCGATTAATTGTATGGCCGCAGGGAGTGAGGGGGCAAACAAGGAGAGGTCGTGGGCGGAGCGCAACGCATATGTCGCTTTGGCCTTGTTTTACACGCATTACCTATCTACCAGTTTTTCGCGGCGATGCATGACTTTGTTACTTTGCTTTTTATTTGTTACTTTGTCTCCTTTGAAATTAGGTCTTAGACGCCTCACCAATAAAAAAAGTTTAAGGGGTCTTTTGTCTTCTTCGTACCTTGACAATTTTCTGAACGTTAAAAAGTGACAGCTACCAAGTCAGTAATATACGTATCAGCTGAAACTATTTTTGTTTATCAAGGTAGTAAATTTAGTAATTATAATTTTATACAAACAACTCGAAAAAATTATTCAAGTATGCACTGGCCACTTTTCTGACTACGGTCAACAATATTATACTGCCCATACCTACACTGTATTGTAAATGGAATTAAATTAATCATGTAGGTACCTCTAATCCGTCTAACTATGTTAACGATGCTATGCGAGTACAATGCTCTGAGACCATACTCTATACTACATTATACAAATGCTGAAGGTGTTAACAGAAGTTCATCAGGTTCCCGTGGGAAATTCAGGACTATGTGTTCCGATGACAAACATTATTGTACATTATTGTAGTTATATGAAAAATCATTTAGTTTTATCCTATAACAAACAACAAGTAAAAGTAACAAACGCCCATCCAAGATTCGCGTTTAATTAATATTAAAAAGATACGCCTAAACGTATCTAGGTCTTGGTTTGAATTTCCAAACAATTAACTGCTGTTAATGTAGAACTGTTTCAAAGGCAGATAGATACGCTACACAACGCTCCTACGGTGAAGATCAATATCGTAATGGAACCCGCTTACCAAAAAGTATGTGAAACATACAACTACGATGGTCTCACCCTCCTGTCATGTTATATCTGTGGACTGTGGGCATTTAGTAACTGTTCCAACTTTTAATTACACATCAATCATTCTCTGAACCAGATACAAATACAATGTGAATTGTGAAAAACACATCAAATGTGTCTAGGGCTCAAGAACATTTTAGATGATTGCAATAAATAATATATTTTACAATAACTGAATTCATTCATAATTTATTCAAAATGTGGTGATAAATCATTGATACAGGCATGGGGAATTAGGTAGGAGACCGAACCAGAAGATTAGATTTTATTTAAATAAATTACATTTTTTTTAGAGCTCAAAATATTCTTGATCCCTAGACACTTTTGATGTGTGTAGAAGTGCTTTGGTTGTATACGGGACACCCTTATAATGCTTGTTGACCAGGTGCAGGGTCAAGTTCGGTCAAGTTAGCCTTCAGTAGAAGCGACGGTGTCTGTGATAGCAATGCACATCTGTAAACTGACACCCTGATTAAATTAAAAAGGAAGTTACCATATTTTGCACTCAAATATTTCACGCGACATATACGAATGCGTAGTAATTTGCTAGTAATTTTATTAATTACTACAAAATGTATATTTATTTTACTTTACAAAGGGTGGACGTAATACTAAAGAATCTATCAATCAAACTCACAATACTAGAGAACATAGATGTAGTTCAGTATTATCAAATTTGTAAGTAGGTGCAAATACTCTTACAAAAAAGAAGTGAAATCCTAAGGTGTAGGTGAGTGGGACATGAATACAACCGAAAGGTGTAGGAAAGTGAGAGACATTACAATAATTAAAAGGACCTGTATTAAATTCAAATTAGAAACCTTCTAAAATGAAAAAAAATGGTGCGCTAGGTCACAGACATGGCGGAACTGTAAGAGTTCCTTGACCATGAAACCTTTAAAAGGCAAACAATCAAACTGTTTCTACTTACTGAAAAGGTTAAAACCAAATGACGAAGTCTACATTTCTGCCTGGCAAAATTTCAATACTGTTTGTCATGGCATGGGATCAATCAAAGAGAAGCTATAGAACTCTATTCAGATTATCTTCATTGCTTTTTCAACGTTTCGCACAGTTACATGTGCCGTGGTTACGGTCGGACTGGAGTACGGCGGCGGCATCGTCCCTGGTTCGCCGTTAGATTCCGGAACTACACTGAAAATGTCACTGTTTCGACACACAACACTAACGACATCATCTGTACAAGGGGATCTTTGTTCAGCGCGAGGTTTAATTTTGTACAACACTGGTTTCCACGCCGATGACAATTTATACCCGTCCTCTCGATTGAAATTGGTAACTATATTTGTCTACCTCTATCGCGTTACACATGATTCTGGAGTAATACTGGCGTTCTGTGTATAGGATTTTTGGATCGTGAAATTATATTTGGTGGTTCGGCGCTTTCTTGAGCAAGTGTTAATTTATTGCGGTTTTGGTAGATCTGTTAATTATTTACAGCATCAATGTGCTCCTTGACCCGTTGACATTTTTAGCTTCGTATTAAACTGTACTTCACTAATGACAGTTCTTTTCTAACCATTAACATATTTTCTGTACATACAGGCCGACTTCGGGGACATGATCCAGACCAACTTTTTCTAACTCAGATAATTATAGCGATTCCAACACTATAGTTGATTTTGTAACTACGACATTTTAAACACGTTTAGATAGATACATTTACAGCAAAATCATAACAAAAAAAAAACTATTTATTCAGTAAAAGAAAGTACCATTATAATCGCTATCATTTGCTGAAAAAGCGGGTCCGGGTCATGACCTCTAGTCACCTGTATATTAAGTATATGTGTGCGCAATTGATATTTATGAGTATTTCATGGTTACAGTTTTATAGAATGGGTTCGTTACAATGTAAAGTAAAAAGTGAACGCTTTACAAATCTTACCCCATCGATATATCGATAGTTTTACTTTAAAAATTCTATCTATCAAACAATAGCCGTGATACTTGCCTCCTCAATTGTATATATTATTTGATAGCTTATTTCTAAATCAGATATCGCGTTTGCGGCGCGCAACACGATACTGGGTAATGATATTCATGGACTGACTCCATCAAAGGATATGCAAAGTGAAGGGGTACCATGGTGAGATAACATCACTCGCATCAACTTGTAGCAGTATTGTGTGATGTCGATAGCGGTTTAGTAATGAGATCATTACTAGATCTACTTGGGACAGTTCATTTAAGAATAAATAAACAATAAAAATAAATAAATACACTTCACGCCTTTAATCCCAAAGAGGGGTAGGCAGAGGGGCTTGCTAAAGCGCATTTAAGAATAACTACGAATATAAGTTCATTTGTTTTTATCTAATGTACTAGTTAATCCAGAAAATTTAGTTTTGCCAATATAAATTATAAACTATAAACCATTATATTTCTTTTATTATAGGCATGTATTATATACATACAAGCCTTCCTCATTAATCACTGTACTGAAGAAAACTGTATCAAATTCCATTGCAGCAAAAAATATCTAGTAGACATAAAGTCAGTGGAAGGGGATTTTATAAAATCAATGAGGAACCGTCGTAGTCATATTTTTATTTTGTTTTTGGAAAACCGGCTATGATTATGTAATATATAAAATTTCCATGTCACAATGTTAGTTACCGTGCTCCTCCGAAACGGCTTTACCGATTAATGAACGATACAATATAATGAACTTTAAAAAATGGATCTTACTTGGACTACTCTTCAAAAAGTAAACGCATTACTTTTTGAAGAGTAGTCCAGTCATAACTAAAAAAAAAGTTAAATAATAAGTGAGAAGGAAAGTCCATCAGATCAGGTCCGTGTATTTTGCAGTGTCATTCATTTTACACATGCATGCAAAATTTCAGCTAAATCAATAACCGGAAGTAGAGACATACAATGTAACCAAATCTTATAAGTTTAATTTGACATCGAAAATAGGTGAAAGTAAATAAAAATTAAAAATTGTTTCAAGAACTCAATAGCGAAAGGCGCTCGGCATGAAATGAGCATCATTAAGAGCGGACGATGCATGTGCCAAAAACGGACAAGTAACCCTTTTGTAAATAATCATGGGTAATATCATAATTGACTTGTCGTTAGGGTGGAAGCGAGGTGAGGGTACCCTAATATTGGGACGCTGTTAGTCAAATGAGGATCTCAAAAATTTTTCTGATAAGTAAATTCACAGTACCGTATAAAACCGTTTTGAAGTAACTTAAGCATCGCATATTTAAAGAATCTGGCAGTGGCGTGCACTTGCTTTTACGACAAGGTAGGCAGTAATCCCCAAGTATTGACACCTATGTATAGGTAACTTGTCGTTACGAAATATAGATACCTACCTATCTACTCTCCCACAAAACACAGGACCTTTGTTAGCATATTTCGTGAGTACAACAAAAAAATATCTAGCAATAACTATATTATTAGGTAGGGTAGCCAAAATACTAAGGTAGCCAGTGTCTTTTTGCCTATACGGTGTGCACGCCACTGGAATCTGGTAATATAAATTCATAAAATAATTAGGTGTTATGAATGTTGCTTTATTAACTTACTTAATATAATGTATAACAAAAATATAGTGGCGGACATAGGTCCGTTCTCTAAAACGTGGTCCACCATACTCACTCTATCAATAACGAGAAAAAGGAACAGACTTCACCTTTAAAATATTAAGACATTTGTGGTGTTTTCATGGATGCCAATGTCGAAACGGAACCAGATTTAAATGGGACCAAACGGGAACACTAACTTTCAAACAAAAAAAAATCATCCGAAGAAATTTTGAGGTTTGAGGTAACAAACAAAAAATAAAAAAATACCGTCAAAGTCCTCATTTTTTAGATGTCGGTTAAAAAGAGACTAATGCGCCCAAAGCATTACTTAAGCATTAATTTTAGTTGAAATTCCATTCCGAATATGGACCTTATACGTAAGTACTCAATATATTGCTGTAGCGAGCGGACGAACGAAGTGAATAGCAAGTCTTATATAACATGTACGAGCAAGAAATGTCTATTCATAATATTCTCCAGTGAATCTGAAGACTTTCGTGCATACAAATTGTATTCGATTCGTTGTATTATTTGCAAGTGTTATGCATTGTTTGGGATCAATCAAATGGTTAAACATAATAACCACTAAGGAAGAGGAAATATTTGTATTTGGCTAATTTGTTTCATAGTTCCCTCGGGAACGGATTAAACTTTGGGAAACATCGCACAGCACACGAATTCATAATTGAAGTACCATGTAAGACATGTTTTTCAATAAGACTTTGCATTATTTAAGAGGCCACACACATTATTTACGTTAATAAATTCGTCAAGGGGTACGAAGATCTAATAATTAAACATACCTAGTAAAATAAACATTTCGAGTTGAGAACACATCGCATATCGAAAAAATCGGATGGTCGAGTATTTTATTATTTTCATAATGTGCTCAAAGTCACAAACCAATCACAGCCGTCACATCGACCGTATATAGTGATCATATTCTGTTGGATATCGGCCATTTAACCGAAACGTCACTCATCGGATGATATCCTCCCAAGAGTAGCCGGATTTTCATCTTGTTTTACACATACTTAAAATTATATAAACAAAAAAACACAGTTATGTCTTATTTTGTAAATATTTTGGAAAATATATAAATGTAGGTATAACATATAAGTGCACAGGTGAGATATAAACTAATTCCGCTGATTTAAGAATCAGCAACTGCAGCAATGTTAAACAGAGACTGAAACATCTGTCTGAGTTTTCACAATCAAATTTCGAATGACGTTGCGAAATCATTGCTAACAATGCCGCAAAAAGATACATGTGGTGTTATCAAAACTTATGCATCACTTTTTTGGCCGACTGTACATGTACAAACAGACAACAAACAACAGCAATATGCCATATCCATCATTAAACATTTACAGACACCCATTGTTACTGAAATTGTTTACAATTTCATTTTCTTAAAGCCATAACAAGAGCCAAAGCGTAATCCACCCCCCGAGCGTTTTCACACTGCAGTCCACATATCTATGCTTTTCATACAAACGCATACCATAAGCTGCTCTATTATAGCGATGTTCATTATTTTGCTTTATAAATATTATAATAGCCACAAGGCAAATCGATTGACTCACACCTCTAGGAGACAGATGATGTTATCTATGCACCTATTTATGTAGGAATAACTACTTATATTAACTTCTTGCACGAAAACTCCAAACTAAAATTAATGAATCTTTAAAATTTAAAATCTAATCTAAATAAAATCCAAACAAAAACGTCTGAAATATATACATATATAGAGGCACTGTGGTTCCTGTCGCAAAAAACTGTTATGATTTTTTTTTACATAAATCTTAATCGCCTTCCGAATACTAGCTATCTAAATACGTCATTCGTAGTGGAATATTGCAAACCAAAACATTTTACAATGCATAAAGTTTAGACGCAAGATCGACATGAAACCATGAGGACAATAAAACAAACAAAAGCGTTTTGGCCTGAAGGCGAACGGGGGAACGATGCGGCATGCGGGACGAGACAGCAGCGGGCCAATGAGAAGCGGCGGCGCGGGGCCGCCCCGGTTCGGCCCGCCCCTCGACAAGGACGTCGCGCGCGCCCGACGGAGCCCACAGCCACCGCGGCCGGCAGCGCTAAACCCTCCGTTTCTCTCTCGCACGTGGGTGGTGACGTGCGCGCCTCTCGCGCAGTCGCCGACAATTAAAACGAGGTGGGTTTGCGCGAGTGCGCGACGTCACTATAATGTGGTTAGTCAGTGAGCGTCGGGGTCGAGCCGACGGCGACGGCGACGGAGACGATCGACAGCACGACCAGGCCCGCGAGCGCGGAGAGCCGCGCTGGTCGCTGGCACCCCACAGGCCCGCTCACGGCACGGTGGATTTCAAGAGTGCGGCGTGCGCGGGGGCCTCCGAGCCTCCCGCGCCGCCTCTCGCTGGCCTGCCAGACCCTCAACAGTTCAACATATTCCCGGCGTTTTTCAGCAGACAACTCAATTTCACGAGTGGAAGTGGTTGCGGGCAGGGGTCCAAAATCATGGAGGAACTAAGGCCAAACCTTGTGGGAGGATTATTGGGAGTGCCGGGCCTGTTAGACGAGCACCAGACGGACGCCAAGTTCCTGCCAGGTGGAGCGGTGCCGCCGGAGAGCAAGTACACGCCGGACAAGGGCCGCAAGTGCAGCAACGCGTCGTCCTCGTCGGCGGAGGAGTTCGGCGGCCTGTACGGCGGCGAGCACGCGGGCACGCCGCCCGCCGCCTCGCTGCCGCGCTCGCTGCACGACAACGCAGGTAACGTACATACATCATGACCTGCCACGAGCTGTCTGACTTGACCACATGTTACTCATACTTTTACCGACTTGACACTATGTACGCTTGGCGCAATTGCAAACGGGTACCTGTTTAAAGACATCCTTGAAAATTTTAACTAAAACAATAGTTTAATTTTCAAGTATGTTACCTTTTGCAACGCGAATTTTCTAAATCTATTTATTTGTTATCTGTGCTTGCTGAGTGCGAAATCAAATATTCAGACAACATACGTGACATACTTATGACCAACGAAAATGTATTGTGTGTAAATTATATTGTATTTAATATTTTCATCGTTACTTTCACCCGCTTGTTATTGTTATACATGAAGTAACCCTACGAAGATCGCCGCCACTGGCCGTCTGCCCTAGCGGCCGCCTGCCCTGGCGGCCGTCATCGCTCGGCCGGTCGCCACAGCCGCCGTCGGAACGTCTTTATCTTTACATTTTACTCTGTTGGTACGAAGGTGTAAAACTTCTTTTCTTATCCGGATAATCAGAGTACAGTTTATTGTAGGTAAACCGAAGTTAAATACAGTTACATTAATCGTATTAATTACTTACGGAAATCAAATTAATACTGTATCCAAAAGCAACTACAGTTAAAACTACTAACATTGTTTAAAGAGATGTGTACGTACATTGCTAGTAGATAGGTAGCTATTATTTCAATATTTTCATCCATAGAACTTGACTTGAAGAAAAAAAACTAGAATAGGTACATTCCTCGCAATCTTATTGGAATCTAGTATACGAAGCTATAAGCAAACGACGCGGGTGACATAGCAATGCATCCTCTAGTTACTTATATTAAACATATTAATATATAAAATCCAGTGTCATGGTGTTTGTTCCCAATGAACTCACCAAGGCTACCGATATTCACAAAAGTTGGCATTTATAGTAATTTCGTCCAATTTGAGAGATAGGATAGTTTATATTTCGATTAGGGGTCAGCAAAACAACGTTTGCCGGGTCAGCTAGTAAAATATAAAAACGACAAAAGATAATATTACTAGTAATATACATAGTATAAAACAAAGTCTCCTCTCGCGGTCTGTTCCTATGTATGCTTAGATCTTTAAAACTACGCGACGGATTTTGATGTGGTCACCATATATTGAGTGATTCTAGAGGAAGGCAAACACAACTGTATTATATGTATAGTACATGCATATAATTGCAAAGAAGCACTGTTTATAAAAGTTTATTGACAAAACAACGTTTGCCAGGTCAGCTAGGTATCAATATGTAAAGCGCACAACGTAAAGCAACCGTTTGTTTTTTCAAATAGTACGATAAAATCCACTAATTTAAATGTACGGTTGGCTAAGAAAATGTCCTACCAGTTTCGATAACACTTCCTATGTTGTTATAATTAATTGTACAGTCGGAAAAGAATCTGCTCTACCACCCTAAGGTTGAAACTCATATGTATGTCATTAAACATTAAGGTTCATTGTTCA
>SJJU01013520.1:0-16071 GCA_012932125.1 Conopomorpha cramerella
ATTTTTTTTTCAAGTTTAGTTTGCTGTATTCTTAAAAGTATTTGTCGCTCATTAATTTAACACTCTTTGATCGAAACTTCTTTCATCAACTTCAATCAATATTAACGCGATATGTAATGCATACGGTAACTGTCAATCATCTGTCATTATGGTTGACCTTCTATGTCATAGGGGAAAATGGGTTTAAAAATGCCTCATTTTGACCTTAGGGTAAACCATTTTCTCGGACAACCATACCTGCATACAAAACCTAAGGCATAATGGGCAAAGTAGTTCATCAAGCAGTAAGTAGTTTTTATACATTATACTGATTGACAGAAGGATCTAGAAATAAAAACATACGCCACAGTAGCGACATCTGTTAGGATTTTTATGAAACAGTACTAAACAATCTCACATCACAATGCATTCTGCATAAAATTATAATTACAATTTTACCTAGGTACACATGCAACAAAGGTTGCACGATGAAGAAACAGAATAAATAATATTTGTACAAGTGCAATAAATATTACTTCTCTGTAATTAAAAGCTAAATGTTTTATATTTCAGTTACAGTATTCGGACAGTAGATAGATAATGAAATCGTCGAAATTTTATTTCATAAATTTGTGAATAAATTCTTGTAAAATAAGTCAAGTTGACAATTCTGCACTGAGACATATTGTGTTCATTTTAGGGCGATTCCCGTAAAATAGCACGGCGTTGTCAATTGACAAAGCTTTGACTCGTAACAATCATAGAAGAGTCAAACTATCTGACGTATATCAAAAGATGTCGATTTCTACTTCTCATAGTGACACCAATTAATGACAGAAATAGGAACGAAATCCTGTTGTGTCCCACTGCAGGACTAGCACGCGAGACAAGAAAGATACGACATATATTATCAAATATGCACTGTGAGTGTCATGTTTCGTGAGATACAGCTGGTTACGTTATAATGTCTTATTACTTCTTTCTTGGAGCTCTGTGCTAGGGGGGCTGTAATGGAGAATTGTCTATTACCTACTGTTTTTTTTTCAGTTTTATAACTTATATGAGTAACAAACCTTAACTGCATATATGTATAGGAATACCCAGAAGTTTTTTTAAAATAAATAAGTGAAAACTGGCACACAGAACTTTGGTTATATGATAGAATTAGCTATAAATAGACACACCAACACTCTAAACACATTAGCTATCTTGTCACTAGTTTATTTATATATTTAAAATATTCTGTATTACCTAGTCTTTTATTGCTTAATAATGTTGACGGTAAAAGTTCCTGTCGGTCTGTTTGACTTGAGACCAAAAGGTCTCTGATTCGATTACTGCCCATGTACGCTTAGTAGATACTTTCTCGAGGTGCCATCTCTTTTAAATGCGCAAGTCAGAGCAGTAATACCTACCGGGTCCTACTAATAAATGCGGTATAATTATTCCCCAGTTACACCAAGCTCAAGAGGCAGTATGTCAAATACAGATTAACCAGTTTCAATAGAACTGTAACAACTTAGGTTTAAGTTACACCGAGTTTATGAGTAAGGGTGATGAGTAGCTTAAGCCAACTAAAAGAACTTCCGCGCTTAGAGTGAAAGGTTATCGCTCTGCATCACCGGACAAAACAGACTAGTTCACCCTACTTGCAAGAGTTTTCTCTAGCAACCCGGTATTGCTAATATCACACGGGCAATAGAAAGACATAGCACTTCGCGACAAATCTACGCTTACATGCTAAGCGTACTGGGCGTGAAGGTACCTTCTATTGGAATTTATTTCTATATACGGCCAAAAAACTGGTCTATCAGTTTAGACGACACCTTATATCTCACTCAAACATCAATAAGGTGGAGTTGTTATATTGTGACAATTTAAAATTAACCTTAATGTCCAAACTTCATTCAAATTAGTTTCCTTAGGGTGGTAGAACAGATTTTTGGCCGATTTTACGCATCAATACAACGCTCTTGAGGTACTAATTCAAATAATTAAATATGGCTCTTATGTTCAGCTTTAGAAACGACAATTCTGACACAAACCACACCTTAAAGGGTGCAATGACACATAAGTTAATTTTAGGGCGATTCCCGTAAAATAACACGGCGTTGTCAGTTGACAAAGCTTTGACTCGTAACAATCACAGAACAGATTACAGGAATCACCCTAAAACATGCTAATGAGCACTTGAATTACAAATGTACCACTTACCGTTTTTTATGCTTATACTTATCACCAGTGAGTAACTCGAGAAGTTCTTCTGTCGATTTGTTTTCTTCTCTGAACTTCATCATCTGTTCTTTGGGCACTGTCTCGTTCAGTAGGGTCTGAATGTTGGCCTTCAAGCGTGCGAACGGCGACATAGTCTGGTCGACGATTGGCTGTTCACCCATAGCTTCAAGGGACTCCACGAGTATGTCGTCTATAAGACGCTTGTTGAAACCTGTTGTATTGAAATTTATATTAGACATTCGCTTTGGATTATACAGGATGAGTGGAGTAACGATAGACTAAAAGAAGAGGCTTATAAAAAGGTTTTTCCGACACATCCTGTAGGCCTAGCACGCTCGTCAAGAGACACGACATAGAACAAATGAGCAATCTGCCCCCCCCCCCTAGCAAAGGGGTCTAAGACAGAAATGACAAGACATACCAGGCACTGCGATTGGTTGAAACAAGGTATGTCGCACGATGTGTGACATAACAGCCAATCACAGCGCGTATTTGTTCTATGTCGTGTCTTTCTTGGCTGTTATGTCACGCTTGCGTGCGACTCAGCTTGTTTCAACAAATCGCAGCGCATTATATGTCTTTGTCACTACTTTCTTGGAGCGCTGTATTGTTAGACGCTTGTATTTACAGTTGTGGGATGCATACGTAAAGACACAAGTTCTTACCCCGTACTTGGGTGGGTTTCGATGAGTATCTAGCAGTGGTGAAGCTACAAAGGTTGATTCCCGTATTGACAAAAAACGTAATAGGAAGCTTATAATAGTGTGGGATTTTCCACAATTCGTTTTGCCCTTTTTTCTCTACGGTAAATTGCACCCCATGAATTCAATCCCATTGAAATGATAAGTTCAAGTAAGTACACACATCAAAAGTGTCTAGGGATGTATATTTTAGAAGATTGCAATCAAGAATATATTTCACAAAAACTGTATTCATTCATAATTTATTCAAAATGTGGTGATAAGTAATTGATACAGGCATGGGGAATTAGTTAGGAGACCAATACAGACGATTTGATTTGATTTAAATAATATGATATTTTTTTAGAGCTAAAAATGGTCTTGATCCCTAGACACTTTTGATGTGTGTATTTCCTCTTGGATTATACACTTATAGAACTAACTTGAGTAAGTATCCTTTTCGATTTGAAAGAATTCTAGATATTATTTCAACGTTGACAACTTTATGCCTTCCTGGTACTATTTGATCACACAGTAGGACTAGCATGCGTATCAAGAAGAACTCGACAAAAATAAAGTTATTATGTTACGGTTAGTGAGATATATTGCGCTTCAGCGAAATACAACGCATTATTTTGTCTAAATGATCACCGAATTCACTGGGGAAGGCTTTCGTCCAACAGTGGGCGTTATGTGGCTGATTATGTCTTGTCATTTCTTTCTTGTCTGTACTGTCAACGAAAGAAAAAATATATTTCGATACCAAGGGACAAAATTCATGGGATTCAAGTTGCCGGAGGGTTTCATTTTAATATCTAGTTACGCAACTGGTATCTACACATAGTTTAACATAAATTCTTAACTTGGAGTTTTACGAGAACCATTTTTTGTCTTAATTGTGTGTCTTTATGTGGACATCGCCGTTCTACGTGGAAATATTTGGCATAACCACACTGGGTCGGTGGGACTGAGTTTACAATAGATATCTAAAGTCCTCTATCACAAAGCAAATATAGTATATCGTTTAGCCTAACCTCTAATGTCAACCTGGTTTGCGGATTGTTTAAATAACATGTGCGGAATTTTTCACTGACACTATAGCTTTCTTTTATTTCAACTAGCAGGAAGAACAACAGTGTTTCCAACATAAACATAAGGCATAATAGCACACACCGGATACCCGTTTTAGGTGACAACTGAAATATTTGACCATTGACTATTTCTACTTTAGTACTCGAAAGAAACAATACAGCAAAAGAACTAGAACTATAATAGGTAAAACTCGTAGGTCTGGCAATAGTTCGCCAATTTCCTACCATAGACATTAAAATGGGGAATTTTCTTTGACGTCTTTCTGACAAATTTTCGGGCGGACAAATGTCATTACTGTCATACTTTCTAAACAAAGTTTTACAGTAATGACAGTTCTCCGCCCGAAAATCTGTCAGAAAAACGTCAAAGAAAATCCCCATTCCTGCTCTAAAAAAAACCTCCTTTATAGGATTTCTTACGACAATTGGTTTGGATAAAAAGGTAGTCAATCTTTGTCTATTTTTTTTTATTGTGGGGAAATCCGGTATGGATACTCCACCGTTGGCGGAAGAAAGAAGATACTACCTACTAGACGCATGCAACATACCTATCAAACAAGGTGGGTAGGTACATAAAGAACCTTACTGCCACGGCTTGTGCAAACCGCACGAATATTATATTATGTACCTTAGCTTGTTTTATATCTCAGTAGAAAGTACTTAATTGAATTTAAATTTAAAAACAACACAGCTTATAGGTCAACCTCTCTTTGGTGTAGACGTTTCATAGTTCAGTGAACACGAAAGTAGGAATATCAGACCCAATGTGGATATGCGCTTCGTTGGTTTTCACAAGATCTTATGGCCTAGTTGGCAGATCGTTCAGAACCCTACTATATACATTTATTACTGACCAAACCCGTCCCAAATCCCATGAGGATTGTACCTATAAACCGTTCTTATTTTACTTCATACTTATATGTAAAAATAAAGAAATGTATTAATAATTAGGAATTTTCCATGATATTTAACAGAGGTCACATAAAATATGACATTAATGACAGAAATGGGAACGAACACCTGTCAAATCTGTCAAACATACGTCATGGAAATTGACGTCATATATTTTATCGGTAGATATAGGTTAATGAGTCGATTTGCCAACTAGGTAATATCCTAAAATACATTTAACCTCCACCCAACATAGAACTTGAAGGTGCGTTTCCAATGTAAGGAAATGTGTTAATTTTATGTGAGAACGAATTGTAGCATCGCATCGCTTTGTACCTCATACAAAACCAATACATTTCCAATGAAAACGCGCCCTAACCGCGAACCATATCCAGCAGCCAGCATGATACCGCAACCACTCCTTTACCAACCGACACCACAATGAATAAAAAAAAAATTATAAAAACTCACACTGGACTCAAAAAAAAATACCCAAAATCCGACCGCCGCTCTGCACTCACGGCTGAAGAAAAATTATTCGCTAAAATAAAAAAACAACATTACACAGTAGTTACCTAGTGCAACAAAATACCTGAAATCACTAACACAAAGAAGTACGTGAATCTCACACACACACACACGCACACATACAAAAATATAATCACAATAAGCACACCACATTTGTAAAATAGTCTTTATTACTATGATTAAAGAGTGCACTTTGATGCGTCAATCGATTTCCTGTAATGAATTTCTTGCACGTATGCTTATGACTGTGCCTGTTATCATTGAATAAACCATTGTTATTGTGTTTGAACCAATGAACTGTGAATGTAAATGGTACTTGGTACTTGAAATGTATGGACACCCATTGATGTCTTATGTATGGAAGTGCCTTGTTGACTGGCAATGTCCCCGCACTTGGTAAAAAAAAAAAACATTGCAACATTTTAATAACAAAGTGGAACATAATGCCCGGATGATACTCAAACTGTGGCCTTCAGTTATGGCAAACACACAGGAAGCGGGATGGTTTTCACACAAAAATCACAAGTGCAGATGTCATGGGGATAAATCGTGGGTTTAAATGTAAAGTATCAACCAATACGAACCTAAAATCATGAGCCGTGGCTGTGATGCAATCATCGTCAGGAGTAAGGCCAGCAGGAACCTCATCCTCGATATGTTCATTGTAGACTCTTCCTCCACAACCTGTACTGAAGCTTGGATTTGCTCCTCGAATGAGAGCTCCTTGTCTCCGACTGTACATGTCTTCATATGCTCATCCAGATCAACCTTCAGCTTAAAAAAGTTATTGCATTTCTTACATTTGTACGGTAGGAGTTTGCCATGAATGTTCTTCATGTGGGCCTTCATGTGAGGCAGCTGGGAGAAGGCGAAGTGACACATGGCACAGGGGAATGGCTTCTCACCCGTATGTCTCCTTACATGTAACATTAGCGCATTGGAATGGCTGAACTGTCGTGAACAGATCCTGCAGCTGTACGGCTTAACGCCTGTATGACTTCTACGGTGAACAGTCAACTGGGTGGATTGGGTAAACCTCTGACCGCACTCGGGGCATTCATGCGGACGTTTCTTCTCATGTAACCGCATGTGTTCAGTCAAATGTCCCTTTAACTTCTTATTGCAAATGGGACATTGGATACTGTAGCCACCGTGACTTATTTCCAAATGACGTCTGATTGAACTTGGTCTCAAGAACTCCTTACCACAATACTGACAAATGTACTCTTTTATATTCAAGTGACTCTTCACATGCGTGGAGAGACGGGAACGACAATCATAGCTCATTTTGCAAATGGAGCACTGAAATTTACCGGCTACTAGATGTTGTTTCTCATGTTTAGTTAGGAGTATCTGATGAGAGAACCTCTTGTCGCAGAACAAGCACCTGAATTCATTTTCATTCTTCACATGGGTTGAAAGATGTAGCAACAAGTTCTCTTGCAGCAAGAACACCTTGTCACACTGGTTGCAGATATGTGATGAAGGTAGTTCCTTCACATGTACACCAGACACATGTGCTGTCAAATTAGTTTTTTGGCTGAATTTTTTTGGACAGTAAGTGCAAGCGTACGGTTTGATTTTGAGATGGACATAAATGTGCCTCCTTAGAGATGATTTGTGGCTGAACGTTTTTTGACAATAATCACACTGGTATAGAGAGAGGGTGAGAACAACACCATTGCTGAGTGTCACTTGTTTAGTCTTTGAAGGTTCTTTGCAGCTGTTATTGTTATTCGCTTTCTTTTGAGCGACTTTACTGTTCTTTCTTGTTTTCTTTGGTTCAAGTTGTTTGGAGAGATTGGTTTTGACTTGATCCTTTTTTGTTTTTCTTATTCTGTTACTGTTTTTATCAAGCTTTTCTGGTGTACTTTGAGTGCTGCTCGGCTGATTGTTAACATTTTGGTCTGAGACTTGGTCACTGTTATTATTAATCGTTTCACTGGCAGCTGGTTCACGTTGTCTCAGTTTCTTTGTCGATCCATTAGTATTGATCATCAGTTCACTCTTTAATATATCATCAATGAGACTAAGATTTTCCTTGCTTTTCTTTTTTATGAGGCCATTTTTTGACATCAATTGGGACTTTGTGATATTCAGTGCATTTTTATTGATTTTACCATTGACTGTGGGTGTTCTCAGTTGCAGTTTATCTTTGAATAACTTGCCGTTCTGTAGTAAGAATGCCACTTTGTCTGTTGAATCCATATTGTTTATTATAGACTTCTCGTGTTCCACATCTTTTTGTTTACTAATATCTGGTGTTTTCTTGCCTTTACGAACAGACACATTTTTAGTTGTTTTACTAGATTTTACTCTACTTCTAGTCTTTATATTAGCCATTGTGCAAATATTACGTTAACTACTTATATAGTGCTTGAACGTTCTGGCTCACATCTGACAGTGAAATAAGCCTTTACTATCTTACTCTTGCATCATGGCGACAGATAATGGTTAGAGATAAAGCGAAAGAATATTGCGTACCACCACCAGCTGTTACTTCTTACGTTAGTATGTAGAGAATTGAAGATGCGACTAAACAAAAATTTGTGAGAGAAATCTCACATTTTTGTTAACATTACGTGTTGTACTTACATGCAATAAGTAACTCTATGTACATCGTTAGTGTTTTGATAATCGCTTCAGTCAGTATCTGGGTCGTCTTTACTGATAACGACTTATTTAAACAACTATTTTAATGCGTGAAGGACGATAGCCTTTTGTCTTCGATTTGAAAACATCTTCGACGAATTACCTTGCGGTGTCAAACGATTGTGTCACATGAATTTTCACACTTTACAATTTGGATCTTGAATTCGCACACTGTAATTATTTGATCTCTTTTCTTTTACTATTAATTTTATGAGCAACAAAATACACACACATTTGCACCAAAACGAAGATAGATAAACTACGCGATCGAATGAAATTAATATAAAAAAGACGGATGGAACGAACAAGATGGAACGAAAATAAATTAGTTCACTCACAACGATTGTGGGAAAGAGACACGCTTATGACATACTTTTGATAATAGACAAGGACGGCAACAAAATGTAGAGCTACTGAGATGTAAAGTATGAAAATTATGCACGTCCTGCTTAGTTTTATTTTCAGCTTTGAATGCCACTTGCACAGCACAGTCAGATGTTATTACATTTCAATGCCAAATACGTAACATGTTTTGATGATAACCAATCACCTTCAATGTTAATTACCTAAGCATCTATAAAATTGGCTGTATGTACGTACCCATTTAGGTTGGTACTGTAGAGTAGACTATTGTGGATGGTAGACCTACATGGAAGGTTTAACATAGGTACCTTCATGGGAACATAAGCTAATAAAGGATACATGACCTAAAAATCAAAATCAATCATTCACACTACTCGCATTGTCTGTGGAATTAGCGGTAGTTCTTAAAATAATAAAAATACTTACGTAGGTGCCTAGTTACGTACGTAAGATATATATTTATCTACCTAGGTACTTATAAATAAATACCTACCAACCAATCTAAGAGACATCTAACGACTTACATAAGTACCGAATGGTCATGTGTCTAGGAATATAGGGACCTGTGGGGCAAGCATTATAAAAAGTAATGAGCATTTCAATATTTGAACAATTAGGTAACAATGATTAAAAATTGCTGCTAATTGGTAGGTAGATACCATTTCTATTTACATACACTTCACGTACCTACATATATGGAGTAAATAATTTGTCCTAAACTCCTAACTAAACAAATCTGCATAATAGATTATTCAAATGATCAGTAGTGCAGTGCAAATTCTGTCATCTAGCTCTCCCGCTCTCAGCGATGCTAGGTGATAGAGAGAGCGCTATGCACTCCGACCTCGTTGAAGGTAAGGTACATTGCAACGAAAATTGCACCAGAGAGCTCTTCTCAAAGTTTTGTATGTACTTGTACTATTTGAAGCGGTCGCATGTCATTGGTTCGGCACGCGCAGGCGCGGCCTTTGTATTGATTATTTTGACACGTGATTATTTTTTTAATTATCTATTTACAACTCATTAGCTTTTACAATCAAATTGACAGCGTTTTGTTTTGTAGGTACTTCTAAGAGTATCCTTCTATGGTGACTTATTGAATTTAGTGAGATAGAAAGACGAATAATTGCTGGGTCTCAAGTTGATACATTATTCTGAATGTAAATTAACTGTACCTACCTGAAGCGGAATTTAAAGCTAGCGGACTGTAAATGAAATTAACTATGAGTTACAAAATAAGGAGAAAAGACGAGTTGGTAGCGAGACCGTATTAGATACAAAAAGTCAAATATAAACAAAACAGACAATCAATATCAAATATAAAATAAAACATAACACAAAAAAGGTTCTGAACACCTACCTACTAACTTATTGGTAATAATGTAGGTATAGTTACATAATAAAAAAAATACACTTCACGCCTTTTAAATCCCAAAGCGGGGTATGCAGAGGCCCTTGCTAAAGCAAATGCCCACGGTTAAGCAAGCGTATTTAACCCAACGTGACCGGGTGGGCCCACCGCCCTATTCAGGAATCTTTGAGGTCTTTTGAAACGAAAATAGATTTTTTGATGAAGATTTACGCGAACCAAACGGTTTGCGTCCACTTTCATAGTGCGCACCGCCAGGCTATGGAATGACTTGCCGGAGTCTGTGTTTCCTGCGCAGTACTGTCTGAAGGTCTTCAAGTCACTGGGATAAACAGGTACCTAATGAACAAGTGTGCTCCATCGTAGACCACATCGCTGCTTAACATCAGGCAGGATGGTGGTCAAACGCTTGTTCACTGTGATAAAAAAAAGACAGCTAAGCTTCTAGTTAACTTTTAAGTATGAAGCTCATGTATTAAGTTGGTAAATAGTTGAAGAAAGATCTATGGATGTTGTAGCTTGTATATAGATTAGAAAAACTCATAAAGCATACCTTAATCGTGCTTGGAGCATAAGGACACGCGTTGATGTCTCGAGTTAAAGAATATATTTTTTCTAAGCTAAAAGACTTCAACGGTCGATTGTCACTTCGCATGTTTTCCGATGTCCAGCAGTGGACAAGTATGGGCTGATGATGATGATGATGATGTTTTCCGATCTCTTACCCTACCCTAGGGTGAAAACTGAGAAACGTACCTACATATGTCCGAGAATTTATCCTAAGCTGGGTTAAAAAAAAGGACTCCATTTTGGTTTCATATTCCGAGTTTTCACCCTACGTAGAGTCCAGGACTATCAGTATTATTCACGTTACTGACATACTTGGACGTGTTGTTAGTATTTTTTAGAAGAGATCAACTATACACTTCACGCCTTTTAATCCCAAAGCGGGGCAGGCAGAGGCAGAGGCATTTGCAGAAGCAAATTCCCACGGTTCACCAAGGGTATTTAACCCAACGTGACAGGGGGTGAGCCCATCGCCGTTATAGGGTTCACACACCTTGTGGTATGCGGGTTTTATCACGATGTTGTCCTTCACCGTGCGACCGCTGCGTTGGGTAGATAGGCTCTGAAAAAGAGTCCAATGCGACTCGTACACGTCCAGTAGCCGGACTCGAACCCGCGACCTCCCGGTTACAAGTCAAGTATCCGACCAATTGGACAACAGAGGCTTCTATAAAAAGAAACCATGTCAAACGTTTCCGCACTACGTCTATACTGCATTGTCTCCGGTCGGCAGCTTCCAACAGACTACTAAAGACAAAAACATTATCTAGATAGGGATCTTCTTAAGAAAATTGCGTCGTTTATTTATTTATTTAATATTTTTTTTGCATTAGAGGTACAAAGAGTGGACTTAATACTGTATAATGTACCAGTCAAGGTCACAACATGGGAGAACATAAGTGCGGGTCAGTATTGTAAACATATGCAAATACAATACAAAGAAAAAATAAAATTTTACAGGGTGTACAAACGTTCGCAGAATCAATAAATACATACATTAGTTCATCTTCGTCCAGTAGCCGCTCTATGCGCTCCTGCCATTCCTTAACACTTAAATGTCCTGAACATTCCCAACAATTATTTCACTGTTACTGCAATCCGACTGTGGAACTCTCTCCCTCTTCACATAAGAAGTTTAAAAACGGCAAGGCCGAATCATTCAAGGCCAAACTTAAATAACATCTCCTTATGTTGTCGGATTAGTTTGTCCTTATTGTAGGTATGTATTTTATTGGTATGTATATATTCATACATTGCAATAAAATAAATACATCTTGATAGTCATACATAGATACAAACTACAAAGGCGTTAAATGTACTTATTTTTCTAAGGAAATCTCGGCAGTCAGCAGTTAATGTAGGTTGTAAATTTTCAGCACTCTTTTCAAGAAGATTACTGTTTTGTTTGTCATGTTGACAGTGTCAACTTGGTTACTATAATTTGACATTTTTATTTTAATTTTTTTTTTGTATTATACATATAAAAATGAATTGCTGTTGGTTAGTCTCGCTAAAACTCGAGAACGGCTGGACCGATTTGGCAATTTTTTTCCTTGAATCACACGTGTATGTCCAGGGAAGATTTAAAAGGTGTATTTCTTCCAATATACGGGGTACAAAAGCCTATGGCAAAACAAATGTTTGCCGAGACTAGTTTCTAAACAAAATTTGACAGTAATGACAGTTTTCCGCACGAAAATCTCTCAGACAAGCGTCAAAGAAAATTCCTTATTAACCGAACCCGTTTGTATTACGAGTACTCCAATACTCACGTACTTACTTCTACACCTAAACACCGCGTCCAGATTTGATCCGGCTCGAAGGACCAAATCTAATCAACATGATAAACAAAAATGTAATCTTCTTGAAAAGAGTTCTCGTATAAGTAGTATTCGATTCATCATCATCATCATCATCATCAGCCCATACTTGTCCACTGCTGGACATAGGCCTCTCCAATACTCAGGTTACTACTCCAATAACAGTATTCGATTAATTGTTAAAAGTTTAATATTGTATGTATGGTGACGGCGAGTAGAATACATGTGTCACCATCCCAGCCCAACTTTTCCCTTCGCGTTTGTTATGAAAGCGGATCTAACAGTTATTGCGAACTAGGCAAAACACTCTCTAAAATCCTCATACTTTATATAGCTACTCATGTGAAATTAATAACCAAGAAAAACGAATATTAATTAACAAAGAACGAATTTAAGACAATCAAATTATTCCCTTCCTGTTTAAGCATACTTTCAAAGACATGTCGTTGTCCCAATTATTTGACGTCGCTGTGACGTAAAGCCACGGGGGCGTGAAGCAGCCGCCTGCGCTTGCGCTGATCGCAGATCGCGGAATAAAGCGCCAGAGCAACGGCGCAGGCGCACGACACGAACAAAACCGTCCGATTTGCGCGGCAGTATGGAAGAGCCCGTCGACTTTCCCCATTGTTTTGGAGTACAATGGCCGGGACCGGCTTGCACCACTTCCACAAGCCACTGCATCCACCGTCTGACATACTTCGGCATTTTAATAGTTTTAGAGGTTTTTTTTTTGTTCTAGAAGATTTGCATCAGGAACGTTTTATTAAGTACTAGCAAACCCGGCGAACTCCGTTTCGCCACCAGATGGGTTCGTTTCGTTTACCCGCTTTTCTTATCGAATTTTCTTTGCTATAAACCTCACGGAGCCCGAGACCTTTCCAACGAATGCAAAACCGTGGAAATCGGTTCGTGCGTTCTGGAGTTATAGCGTCAGGGAGGAAAACCCGACTTATTTTTATATAGTAGATTATACGGGGCAGGGCCAATAGGAGCAAAAACTTTGAGAATACATATTTTCAGTTATTTAGATCCTGGTAGTGTTAGAAGTTCAAAAACGATTTTAGCTTGGCTAATAAATGTCATCAAAGGACGTGCCTTTATTCTCCAAACGCTCTTAACTGACAATTTGTTATCACTAGGTGTCTCGGCAAACATTTGTTTTGCCATAGGCTTTTGTACCCCGTATATTGAAAGAAAAACACCTTTTAAATCTTCCCTGGACATCCACGTGTGGTTCAAGACCAAAATTACCCAAATCGGTCCAGCCATTCTCGAGTTTTAGCGAGACTAACAATTATCAATTCATTTTTGTATACTAGATTGGTATGGTATTAACTTTAAAACTCAATTTATACCGACAACCTACCCGGAGTCTATACGAACCATATTCGACTAACTTAAATTAGTAATGATAAAAAAAACCTATTTTACACATTTTGTTTATATCCTTCTCAGATGATTTACTAAATAAGTGAGACAGAACTAATTACAAACTTAGATTCTGTAAAGTACCTATATTCTTGTCGCTCATAACTCAAAGACATCCGAAATCGTTGACAGTCGTGTTGGTCCCGTACCAAAAATAACTATTAGAGTTACATTCCTAAACTAACGTTTTAACTTTAACTTTAAAAAAATAAATAAATAAATACACTTCACGTCTTTAATCCCAAAGAGGGGTAGGCAGAGGCACTTGTTAAAGCAAGCTCCCACGGTTCACCAAGCGTATTTAACCCAACGTGACAGGGGGTGAGCCCATCGCCGTTATAGGGTTCACACACCTTTCTCCGCACGAAAACCTGTCAGAAAAACATCAAAGAACATTCCCCACTGTAAACGTGTTTGACAATTATTGGCACAAGCTAGTAGCAATCTACTATTACCATTTAAAAAAAAAGCGTCTGTGGTCCAGTTGGTCGGATCCTTGACTTGTAACCGGGAGATCCCGGGTTCGAGTCCGGCTACTGGACGTGTACCAATGGGACTCTTTTTCAGAGCCTATGTACGCAACGCAACGCTCTTACGGTGAAGGACAACATCGTGATGAAACCCGCACACCACAAGGTGTGTGAACCCTATTACGGCGACGGGCTCACCCCCTGTCACGTTGGGTTAAATACGCTTGGTGAACCGTAGGTATTTGCTTTAGCAAGTGCCTCTGCTTACCCCTCTTTGGGATTAAAGGCGTGAAGTGTATTATTTTTTATTTTTTTTACATAATATTCCATACATATTGTTATTGTTGGAATAGAGACAAACTCAGCATGCTACGCGGTTTGAAAATCAATTCTAGACATGTTATCGTGTCTGAGGTGTAGGTAAAAATGTGCTGCGAATTTGGTATCTCTAGATCAGTGGCGTGCACTGGCTTTTATGACAAGGTAGGCAGTAATCCCCAAGGATTGACACCTATGTATAGGTAACTTGTCTTTACGAAATATGGGTACCTAACTATCTACTCACCCAAAAAACACAGGACGTTCGTTAGCCTATGTCGTGAGTACAACAAAAAAATTGTCTAGAAATACTAAGGTAGGAAGAGTCTTTTTGCCTATATGGTGTGCACGCTCTAGGATAGAGCTCGTCTTAAAAATTAGACTTAATTTTTTTAGTTTCCATTAGAACATTGCATTCTTTACGATGTAATACATATTTATTTTTTTTAATTATTGTCTAAGTAAGTAATTTAAAAACGTCTCTGTCACAAAAACAACTATACAGTTGGAATCGCTATAATTTTCTGAGTAAGACAAAGTTGGTCCGCATTATGACCTCGAAGTTAGCCTCTATACATATGTATAGTATATATGTACTAGCTGTCCCGGCAAACATTTGTTTTACCATAAGAATTTGCCTTTGTAACCCGTGTATTGGGAGAAAAACAACTGGTAGATACATAAAAAATAGATAGTACCCAATTCTCAGACCTACTGAATACGCATATAAAATTTGGTGAAAACTTCGGTAAAGCCGTTTCGGAGGAGTACGGTAACTAACATTTTGAAAATGGAAATGCTGCCATGGAAATTTTATATATTAGACTAACAAACCCCGCGAACTCCGTTTCGCCACCAGATGGGTTCGTTTCGTTTACCCGCTTTTCTGTTGATTTTTTTCCTGAATGTTCTTTGCTATAAACCTCACGGAGCCCGAGACCTTTCTAACGAATGCAAAACCGTGGAAATCGGTTCGTGCGTTCTGGAGTTATAGCGTCAGGGAGGAAAACCCGACTTATTTTTATATAGTAGATTTCAATGCAGGTTGGCAACTCACCAAGGATTCAAACATTACAGTGTTATAATAATAATAATGGTAGATACATACATAGAGATGACGAAACAAACAATAGCCATTGTGGTTATGTGTAACAATCGTTTTTATCCATATCTTTTAGTCCAGTCATTTTTGTGTTTACGCGAATGACGGTTTCAACAGAATAATATGCGGACGACAATTTCATTGCTGGGTGCGTTTCGTAACCGTCACCGGGTTCCTTCTCTGTTTGCAAAGAGGAAGGATGATAGTATCTTAGTACTTACTAGTGGCGAAGCGTGCACTGGCTTATACGACAAGGTAGGCAATAAATTACTGCCAGTAATCCCCAAGGATTGACACCTATGTATAGGTAACTTGTCTTTACGAAATATAGGTAGGTACCTACATATCTATTCACGTGTCGTGAATAGATAGGTAGGTAGGTAGTCGTGAGTACAACACAAAAGGATCTAGCAATAACTCTATTATTAGGTCGGGTAATCAAGATACTAAGGTAGGCAGTGTCTTTTTGCCTATATGGTGTGCACGCCACTGCTAGGAGGTAATCCGGTAGTGAAAAATAGGCACTTAACCAATGCTTATTTAGATTTTTTATTTGTCTTAGTTATTTGAGCTATAAT
>SJJU01013521.1:0-12175 GCA_012932125.1 Conopomorpha cramerella
TGTGACAAATTGAATGTGTACTGGTTGATGTCATACACGACTGTGATGGGATAAAATAACAAATAAAATGACCTTTCTTGAAACGGACAAAAAATAAAAAATAGGGTTTTTTGCGCGGGAAGCGATGAAATGCCAATGGCTTCTTTATTTCTCACTAGCTTTCCGCCCGCGGCTTCGCGTGCGTGGACTTCGGTTATATTGCGGTATAAAGGAACATTTTT
Source organism: Conopomorpha cramerella (assembly GCA_012932125.1). Classification (NCBI taxonomy): domain Eukaryota; kingdom Metazoa; phylum Arthropoda; class Insecta; order Lepidoptera; family Gracillariidae; genus Conopomorpha; species Conopomorpha cramerella. The sequence goes on from SJJU01013521.1 coordinate 222, forward strand.
GTTCTCCCTCGGAAATATTAATTTTTTTTCGGGATAAAAAGTACCCTTTTATTTAATCCGGACTTCTATCTATACGTCCGAAAAAATTCAAGGCAATCGGTTTAGTAGTTACGGCGTGAAAGCGGAACAAACAAATAAACTAACTTTCCGACTTATAATATTAGTAAGGATTTTCAAAATTATTTTTTCGCTGTAATAATTGTGTGAATGTGGAGGAATTAGTGTGATAGTGTGCTGGGGATGAAAAATAATGTAGTGAGACTGATAAGTAAAGGAGAGGACTCCTATTTGAACAATTTATTATTCCCGTGTAATGTTTCCACGCAGCATTGAAATGTGATGGTCCACCCTCACGTTTTAATGAGATTTTGACACGACTTTGACGACTGACGACTTTATCAATAGACTGCGACAATGACTCCGACTGTATATCATTTTTACAATAATGTTGTATACTTGACTAGCAAACCCGGCGAACTCCGTTTCGCCACCAGATGGGTTCGTTTACCCGCTTTTCTGTTGAAGTTTTTCCTGAATTTTCTTTGCTATAAACCTCACGGAGCCCGAGACCTTTCCAACGAATGCAAAACCGTGGAAATCGGTTTGTGCGTTCTGGAGTTATAGCGTCAGGGAGGAAAACCCGACTTATTTTTATATAGTAGATTAATGAAAAATGGGCCAAGGCCGAGTCCACATGAAAAGAAAAAAAAATAAGAAAAAATAGAATATCACCTAAAGGTATAAATCAAGTCGCAGAACCCAAACACGATGGGTTATCGCGTATGGTTCAGTACTTCCTATTGCCACCTTCCGACCTTCCGACTTTAATTAACAAACTCCATAATAATGCACTGTCATCCAAGTTACATAAGTGTACCGAATTTCAGCCCAATTGAACATTTGGAAGTGGGTCAAACATGCAAGATTTGTACGCCGCATACAAACATGTGATTTAAAGAAAAGCTTGTAAAAACGTTTTATTTTTTCAGTACCGGTGCTTAACTTAAACTTACATTTATACCCCCTTATCAATAAACGCGCTATCACTTATACAACGGTTATTATAGGTCTACAAGAACTGGTTATACCGTATTTGACATACAACTGACAAGTTAAGTTGAGCTTTGTGTATCTTCCAAATAGCAATTCCGCCATTATTAGTAAGGCCCTTAATGTGTTGCATGCAAGCTTTGAAGACAATATAGTTATTGGGTCTTAGATGGACTGATTTTCAATGGAGTGGGGCCACGAGATGCACACATCAAAAGTGTCTAGGGATCAAGAACATTTTTAGCTCTAAAAAAAATCTAATTTATTTAAATCAAATCTAATATTCTGGATTGGTCTCCTACCTGATTCCCCATGCCTTTATCAATGACTTATCACCACATTTTGAAGAAATCATGAATGTATTCACTTATTTTATACTTATACACTTCACGCCTTTTAATCCCAAAGCGGGGTAGGCAGAGGCACTTGCTAAAGCAAGTGCCCACAGTTCACCAAGCGTATTTAACCCAATGTGGGGTGAGCCCATCGCCGTGAATGAATTCAGTTTTTGTAAAATATATTCTTGATTGCAATCTTCTAAAATGTACTTGATCCCTAGACACTTTTGATGTGTGTATGATTAATATATCCATTTTTTTTAATAAGGCTTGTTTTTGGTAGTAACATTCATGATTCATAGTATGAGCATACAAGATTAAACTCACGTTACTTGACTCGAATCACACACTATGTCAACAACCTGTCTCGTTTTCCTCGTATTAAACCTTCACAAAAGTATTTCTGAAGACAACAAGCCAGTGCTAAAATTAACACAATAAATGGAATCGCCACAATGATTACAAGTTTCCCGATTGAAATGAAATCTCTTCACCAAGATTCCTGAACGCAAATCACAGACCGCTGAGCGAAGGAGAAACAAGATATCGCTGTACCGTAATGACTCCTCGTTAGCAATCACTGCCTCTCGACTCAAGAACAACATTATAATACTCTTACACAATTTTCCGCGCACCTTGAACACGTAACGTTGGAAAATGAACGCTGCGACAACGGCACAAGAGTCAACGCTGTCAGGTTGGAGGGCCACAAAGGTTGGTTTTCGGAAACGCGTCATCGCAAACACATCCATCTTCGTCGTCAGCTGCAGTAAGGAGGCGGACAAACAAACGCACAAAACAAACGAATCATTGTTCGATCGTAACACACAAGGGCCGAAGTAAAATGATTTCTCATGCAATAGCACGAAGAAAAAAAAAATAAGAAGCGAGGAAGCAGATCGTTAAGAATGCTTTGATTTATGACTTTCGCCTTTATTGCGAGAAAATCCTGTTGATTTTTTTCGTTAAGTTTCCTTCAAGGACTTACGGTGTGAGATTGACTAGACACACTTTGGGTAGAGTTTAAAAAAAATGTTTGTTACGTGGAAATCAATACATAGCACACACATCAAAAGTGTCTAGGGATCAAGTACATTTTAGAAGATTGCAATCAAGAATATATTTCACAATAACTCAATTCATATTTTATTCAAAATGTGGTGATAAGTAATTGATACAGGCATTGGGAATTAGGTAGGAGACCAATCCCAGATTAGATTTGATTTAAATAAATTAGATGTTTTTAGATCTAAAAATGTACTTGATCCCTAGACACTTTTGATGTGTGTATTATTCATACAGACCTTCCCCAAAAATTACTTTATCTAGGAAAGAAAACGACATCAAAATTTGTTGTGCCTTGTTTGTGTTGTGCCTTTTTTAAAGATCTAAGCACACATATGGACAAACAAAGGCGGCTTTGTTTTATACTATGTGTTTAAAAATGATAACCCGGCTTTTTTATCATTTCCCTGTTTGGGACGGTACGCTAAGCCTTGGGACGCTTGTGCTGACCACTTTCTTGATACCGATTTTCCCCGTATTTTTTCCTCTATGGTATCAGAGAACTAGTTCAGTGAGCCCGCTGGCTGCTTGTTAGTAATATACTTCGAAGTGTAGTCCTGAGATTTATCTTAATTATATTAATGTTTCTCTTAATTATATTAAAATGTTCGCAGATGCACATACAGATGACTTTTATGCCATTATATAACAGAACGGCATCTCTAGCTGGCAGGACCAGAGGCAGTGGCAACAGCATTCTTCGCGCAATCTCTGGTAGTTTGGATGGCCTCATATTTAAGCACTGGAGCAATTTACAAGTGCGTAGGAACGGGGTGTAAATATGTATTATGTTTTATTTGTATTTTTATATTAATTATAAATTAGATTTAAGATTGGATCTCTGTTATCTGAAAATAAATTTTACATTACATTAAATGTTTAAAACGGGTATTATAGCGCGAAGATTAACCAACGACAAGCATTCAGCTTACCTTCGTTGTTTGTCCGACGTACCTTCGCGTTATAATACCCGTTTTAAACATTTAATATCATGTGAATGCGCGTTTCCTTAAAAAATGATCTTAATTATTACTACTCGATACTTTGATTTCTGACCAATAGCTGTCAATGCCCTCGTCGAATCTCTTCTCCACATTACAGACTGGGCTCTGACTCTCACCATTTTTTTTTTGTAGCCAAGCCAAATCAATACATCGTCTATATATATATAAAAGAAATTCGTGTTAGTTACACTATTTGTAACTCAAGAACGGCTGAAACGATTTGGTTGAAAATTGATGGGGAGGTAGCTTAGAATCGGGAGACGGACATAGGATACTTTTTACCCCGATTATGTGGGTCACGCGTCGCTATATAGAGGGTGTTATAGTTTGTATGAAATACTGAAACTACGCGAATGAAATCGCGGGGCGTCCACTAGTAATTTATATATGAAAGGTCCCGATTAAATTTGGCTCAGTTCCCGCAATGGAATCCGTGTGACAACCACAATAGTCTAAATATTTTACAGGTTTAAGTCAGTTATTTTTGATGTGAAGTTATTGGCTATGCCTCTGCCTACCCCGCTTTGGGATTAAAAGGCGTGAAGTGTATTTTTATAAAGAGGAAAGGTTTGATATTTTGTATTTTTGAACAGGCTCTGAAACTACTGGACAGATTTCAAAAACTCTTTCACTGTTGGAAAGCTACATTATTCCTGAGTATCATAGGCTATATTTTATCCCCAAATTCCTACGGGAACGAATAAACTCGAGTAACACCGCGAGGTACAGCTAGTAGTTTATGAACAAGCTTTTCACTTATTTCCATGAGAGAATCACTAATCTGTATTTTTTTATGTTTATGTCAGTTTTTCTTTTTTTCTTTATCATTTAGTTTCACTTTATTTATCTTATGGTAGGTATAATTATTTTCGTGTTCGAAGTCTGCATAGAAAAAGTAGTAAACAAAATTACCAAACATTTTTTTTTTACTATACAAGCAAAGGAAAAACCTCTTACAATATTAAGGTAGCACATGACAAACTACCCAATTACCCTTATCGAAATATTGGCGAGTATTTTTTTTTTCATTGTAACGCCATTTTGTTTTCGATTCCTTTTTTTTTTCTTTCCGTTCGCGCCATCAAAAGATTATAGTCGCTCGGAAATAATGAGACCGCTTAAAGCCGATATTGAAGGAGGAAACAATGGGGATGGACGGTTTGCCCCGCGAGCTTAAAATTTGTATGCCATCGAGTCACGTGACAATGCATTATTTTGCCATACACTTGACGTTCGAAAGGCAGGAAATTGATTTTAACAATACTGTTTTTGTGACTGTCATCGTTGCACTCACTTTAGGGAAGAAAACGCAAAGCTGAATGCAGACGGCTGGGAATTGAGTTGTTTGAAAGTGGATAAAGCGAAAGGGGTATGTCAGGACCGCGAGAGATAGTTGAGATATTTTGCTAGACAACTATAGTCTTGCTATTTCCATTTGTGGTTTTATTATGTCAATATTTATAGTGAGATATATTAACATACATACTAGCTTTCCGCCCACGTGGACTTCAGTTATATTGCGGTATAAAGGATTTTTTTTGTTTTCCTTCGGGAATATACATTTTTTCCGGGATAAAACGCATCCTATTATTTAAACCGGACTCACTATACGTCTGCAAGATTTCAAAGCAATTGGTTTAGTAGTTACGGCGTGAAAGCGAAACAAACTAACTTTCCCATTTATAATAATAGTAAGATTAATTTCAGGGCAGTACCATGACGTCTAAAAGTTATATTGTTCATGCTGTGTGACAAGGATAGCGGTAGATGGGTGGTATAGCGTTATCACTGTCACACAGTGTATACAATATTATTACTTTAATACTTAATGGTACTGGCCCTGATCTAAAGAAACTATAAATACTTACCATACCTTTTAACTTTAGTTTATACTAGCTATCCCGGCAAACATTTGTTTAGCCATCATAAGTTGCCTTTGTACCCTGTGTATTGGGAGGAATACAACTAGTAGAAGCATTAAAAATAGATAGTAGCCGATTCTCAGGCTTACTGAATAGGCATATAAAATTTGGTAAAAATCGGTTAAGCCGTTTCGGAGGAGTACGGTAACTAACATTGTGACATGGAAATTTTATATATAAGATTATATCTTTCGCCACCCGTATGAACATATTGCCATTTATTCCGAGTAGTATCGCTATTATCGCTGTCCTTATCATCCCGCATTGCCAGGAGCGAGAGAGCGCGATACGCCGAAAACATAAATTCACCCCTCGAGCCCCTATATCATAATCGCGACTATTGTTATTCGAAATGTCATTTCGATGTACATTGCGTGATCAACGTGCGTTACTGTTTTGTTTATTGTCGTATCACCTTTCTGACGACGCAATATAAAGCGATATTTTTTATTGTAATAGACAATTATCTAGTTTATGGGATGGAAGTCAAATTGGACACGATCTGGGTAAAGGTGCTGTCAATAAGACGAAAAACCTGTATAAAACTATGGTTAGTTAAAAATGTAGATACCCGGCCATTGCAGTGCTGTCTATTATGGTTAGTTTACTAATTTTAGTAAGCTTATAGTTATTAGTTCTCATTTCATTCGCGCTGCTTTTTTTAGTTCTTTTTGGCTGACATCAAAATAAACAAGAAGAAGTTTCTTTACTCCTCTGTGTGTTTTTATGTTTGTTACTTGAAAAATGTTGACTAGCTGAACCTATTTGGATGATTCTTGAAAAAGTTATTTTGGTAGAAATTTACATGAGAAGTCCACTAGTACACTCGGGAGCAATGAAATCGAGTCAGTTTACTACTGGTTGCACTAATAAACTGATATTAATAATAAATATATATATACACACTTCACGCCTTTTAATCCCAAAGAGAGGTAGCCAGAGGCACTTGCTAAAGCAAATGCCCACGGTTCACGCGCGCGTATTTAACCCAACGTGATAGGGGACGAGCCCATCGCCAATAAAAAAATTATTTACTGTAATTAATGAACTGTAAATGTTACATATTATATTGAACTAGTGAACACGACAGACGTTGTCCTGTTTTAACCATTAATATGAAATTAGTATAACCACAAGGGTGGCATGTGTCCAGCAGTGAATGTATTTTTTTTCATAAGAACCTTCTGCTGTCATTAGTAAGCTCAACAAAGAAAGAAGTAGCGAAATTGGTCCACCCGTTCCGGAGTTATGCCGTTACCAACACATTTTGCGATTCATTTTTATGTTATAGATTATTGACCTGAATTATTGAACACACTTTCTTCAAAGATGAATGGATTACGGATAGAATGCAGGACGACCCACTCACATAATATATAAGAAAAGAGTAATAGTAAGGAAAAAAACGGAAATAAAATAGTGAGGCGCAATCAGTTACACCGCCCATTCTGTGTCGTAGAGAATGAGATCTTAGATAGGTACTTTTTTTCCTTAGAGGTACGTGAGTTTTTGGATTTCATAGAAATCTTCAGAACAGTGCAAAAAAAATGTACTTCAACATCTAATATATTTTGATTTATGTTGTTATTCGTAACTGTAAGTAGATAACACAGTGGTTTTAATATTACTTATATTATAAACGTGAAAGATTTTATGTGTGGATGGATGTTTGTTACTCTTTCACGCAGAAAGTACTGGACGGACTTTGATGAAACGTGGCAGTATTGTAGCTTATAAACTGGAATAACATATAGGCTATAAGGTATTTTGGTAAAACAACGTTTGCAACAGCTAGTCAAAAATAAACATACGCACTACATAATATCCTACTTCCTATAAATATTATCAACGTGAAAGTTTGTATGTGTGGATGGATGTTTGTTACTCTTTCACGCAGAAAGTACTGGACGGATTTTGATGAAACTTGGCAGTATTGTAGCTTAAAAACTAGAATAACATATAGGCTATAAGGTATTTTGGTAAAACAACGTTTGCAACAGCTAGTCAAAAATAAACATACGCAATATATAATATCACCCATTGGAAAGTATGCTTCATCGCAAACCACATCTCTGTTTAACACCAGACAGGATAGTGGTCAAGCGTTTGTTCATCATCATCTGCCGCATAACGTCCACTGCTGGACGAGGGCCGCCCTCAATGTTCTCCGTCATTTGGGGTGAAATGCCAATAATCGCAACGCTTGGCTGGCGGGTTGGCGATTGCAGTAGTGTTGTGGTTCAATTCACAGGGAGCGCTGCTGCCCGTTCTTAAGCGCTTATTCACTGAACATTTAAAAAACCCCATCACACCTCCTCTTTTTTTTTAATACACACATAGATAACAGTGGCGTGCAATTGGATAGGCCTATGTCCAGCAGTGGACAAGTATGGGCTGATGATGACATAGATAAATACAACACCCAGATGCACATATCAATGTCTCAGCCCATCACTAAAACACTTCAGAGCCGGGAGTTGAACGCGCGACCATCGTCCTAGAGGCAGACATACTGACCACTATTCCATTCCGTTCGTATAAGTAGTACTCAGTTGTCATTCAGCAATGCCATTGTCAATAAAGGCACTGAAAGTCCTCCACTGCTTTACCGGACGCGAATCTCCAATCTATTCTATAAATTACCGGATTGTCCTTTTCCAGGAATCGATGCGACCATCGAACCGTACGGGGAAGTGCTTCGGAGACAAAGGGAAGTTGGCAGATGTGTACTAATAGATAATGGTAACCCCTATTAAATTGGGTACCGTTTTGCAACGAAGCGTATTCGTATGCATTAAGGAACGGACAGAAAATGTAGGGTCATAATAGATACAATCTTGTAGGGTCTCTTTGGACCTCTGAGGTACTATAGGTCTTCAGTAAGTAACGTTACGTACCTATGTAGATCAATCAATCATTGGTCGATCAATCACCAGAGAAAAACAATATCAATATCTAAATATCTGTAGGTATGACAAAATAAAGATTTGGATTCAATACGCAATAAGGGACTGAATTGAAAAGTTCTTTGAATTTAATCTTCTTATATATAAAAATGAATTTCTGTTCGTTAGTCTGGCTAAAACTAGAGAACGACTGGACGGATTTGGCTATTTTTGGTCTTGAATTATTCGCGGAAGTCCAGGGAAGTCCTATCTGTATAACAATTTCGTTAAAGTCGTTTTTCCTGAAAGCGAGATAGACAGACAGAGTTACTTTGGCATTTTAAATATTAATACACTTCACGCCTTTTAATCCAAAAGTGGGGTAAGGGTAACCGTGGGCACTTGCTAAAGCAAATGCCCACGGTTCACCAAGCGTATTTAACCCAACGTGACAGGGGGTGAGCCCATCGCCGTTATAGAGTTCACACTCCTTGTGGTGTGCGGGTTTCATCACGATGTTGTCCTTTACCGTACAAGCGTTGCGTCGCGTACATAGGCACTGAAAAATTGTCTAATTGGTACACGTCCAGTAGCCGGACTCGAACCCGCGACCTCACGGTTACAAGTCTAAGGTTTTAATATTAGTATAGATTCAAAATCTTACCGCTACCACAAAATACTGTTATTGTTCAACTTATCCACCTTTCAAGATTAACATAACTTACGCATACATTGTGAAGTACAAGGAGCCCCTATTCAAGTGTTTTTTAAAAACCTACACAGTAACCAACCTCTCACCACGTAGGCGCGGTGTGTCTGTTCTTCTGTAGTACGGGACTAGTGGTGCTCCGCCGCGCTAGCACAGACAACAATGCACCCTTGAAACGATAGCATACACTGAAAGTATACTGTGCCGCATTCCAACGTGCACTTTTTCTTTACCAAGTGTTCGCCGCTTTGTGTTTAATTAAGTAACCGATATATGGCGTTGAATTGTATGGGACATAGTGTGATAAATGTAACAGAAACTATGGCATTATTCTAAACTTATTGTTTCTTTGATTTGAACAAATGCTGAAATCTAATATTACATTTTGGCTATTAAGTATGAGTTCATTATTATTTATATTTAATCAGAATCCTGGTTCAGATCATAACAATAGTATATCAACTTATTTTTTAATAGAAAAGACGCATGAACTTTAAGCAATCCCTCCTCCACACTGCATCTTTATTTCTCATACCTCATTTATAATTTACACGAAACGAAATAAAATACAGGGCACACGGAAAAATAAAAGTAAATACCCTACCAACAAACAAAGCCATCTAAGAGCGAATTCATCAAGAAAATCCCCGTCATATCCCAGCACAGGTGAGCGAAATGTGTCCCTGAGAACCGGGAGCGTTGTACACCAGGTGCACACACACAATTATGACCCTAAATGCTTAAGCAATAAAGGTGTCGGCGTTATTGGCCCTCGTGCCGGTGTTTACACGCTCGCCCGCGATTCAATGGTGTCGAGTTTGGATGTAATGCCACTCCAATTTAATGTAGTGAGGATCATGGAAGCCCCCGGGTTATGATGCCGCGCGAAAGTGTTACGGATTTTTATGGTTCGGAAACCGAGTGCTGCGCTTTTAGATTCGGGAGCGTATTACCTACCTACAGTTTTTTTCCCCGGATTCAATATTCTCGGCCGCGAGATGGTTCGTTACGGTTTTTTTTTTTATGTTTTCCGTTTTGCTGCTCGTGTACTTACACGTGTGTTGTGTCTTTTGCGTTTATGGTGTTATTAAGTTTCTTCTGAGTAGAGGTCGTCCCAGAAGGACATATAAAGACCAGATTGGTGATGTCCTAACCGAAGGTGGCGTGAAAAGTACTCGAAAGCGGAGGTCATGTATGAAAAGGTGTATGAATGTAGATGAAGCGAAAGGGGTATGTCAGGATCGTGACAAATGGAGATCTGTAGTCTCTGCCTACCCCTCTGGGAGACAGGCGTGAAGTGTGTGTATGTATATATGTAAGTTTCTTCTCGTTATGACGTTTTCCTATAATTTTTTGGGAGTGGCGTTGCAGTTAGTCATCGACATAGCTCATCGTTTTAGCAAGCTAAAGTGGCTGTGGGCGGCCATATTAGCCGTAGAACCGATGACCGTTGGGGAAAACGAGTTCTCGAGTGGAAACCGCGTCTCGGCAAACGCAGTGTAGTACGCCCTCAGGCAAGGTGGGTTGATGATATACGCAAGATGGCTGGCAGAAGCTGGATGCGAGAAGCTGAAAACGGATCACAGTGGCGTGCAATTGGAGAGGCCTATGTCCAGCAGTGGACAAGTATGGGCTGATGATGATGATGATGATGATGTTGCAGTTAGGTGTCACAGTGTCACATGAAGCGGCAATAGATGACAATCAATCACATACGTGTCATTTGCAGAATTGTAGGCTTAGAGTTTCACATAAGAGCAATTGTAAAAATCTCAATGGCTAATTGGATAAAAAAAATAATGTCAAACGATTACATAAAAGACCACGGATGGCGCTGATGAAGCTAAAAACAAGTTGATTCAAATTGTGCGGTCAATAAAAAAAAATCTACAGCTTCATCTTTGTTTTCTTTCAGGCTGGTTACCTATGTATCTACCTAATGCGTACTTATGCGGTCTTTAGGTGTGAAAATAATAATAAAGTATTAATCAATTCAATCTTTTGTAGCTTTGTAAGCGCCATCTGTCATATAAAAACATCATTTTTTTTTATCTAATAACTCATTGAATTGACAACGGTCACCATTGAGATCCTCATGAGCTTCAGTTATATTTTGTTTGTCGCTGAAATACGTACTCTTTTTAGTCCGTATTTTTGGATTTGACTAATGAGAAAATGCTATACATTCGATAAAATGGCTGCCACTCAAAAGCCCTTATACGCATAGATAACGATGTCTATCATAGGAATAATAGACGGTAATACTTGATTGATCAGTCTACTACACATACATACATACACTTCACACCTGTCTCCCAGAGGGGTAGGCAGAGACTACAGATCTCCATTTGTCACGGTCCTGACATACCCCTTTCGCTTCATTTCTACTACACAGAGAATCAATATTTAACCGTAACATGACATATGTCCAGCCGGGGTTTTCTGGGCTGTGTGGGGTTAAAACAGGGATAAGCAGAGGGAATGGTCAGAGGCCTTTGTCCAGCAGTGTGACATAAAAGAGGCAAATTTTTTTTTTCAAAAAATACACTTCACGCCTTTTAATCCCAAAGCGGGGTAGGCAGAGGCAGTTGCTACAAAAGAGGCTACTTAAAAAAAAATGAGATTTTGTTTTGTATTTTTTGTTACAACTGGCAGTTGATTTCTTGATGTGTTTTTATGAGTTTAGAGATTTCGGCTAACTACTTACTAATAAGAGAGTATTAAAAAAATAAATAAACACTCTTCACGCCTTTAATACCCCCCTCTGGGATTAAAGGCAAAGGCACTTGCTAATACAAATGTTCACGGTTCAACCAAGCGTTTTTAACCCAACGTGATAGGGGGTGAGCTCATCGCCGTTATAGGGTTCACACACATCGTGGTGTGCGGGTTTCATCACGATGTTGTCCTTCACCGTACGAGCGTTGCGTTGCGTACATAGGCTCTGAAAAGAGTCCCATTGGTACACGTCCAGTAGCCGG
>SJJU01013525.1:0-10767 GCA_012932125.1 Conopomorpha cramerella
ATCTCCATTTGTCACGGTCCTGTCATACCCCTTTCGCTTCATCTACATTCATACATCTTTTCATACATGACCTCCGGTTTCTCGGCGCACGAGTAGGTATTTACTTATTCCACTGTAAAATCGACCAACTATTTATTGTCTGTTGTTTTTATTTTGTGTTGTATTATTATTATTATTATTTTGTTTCGTGTTACTATGTGTTTCATGTGATCTAAATCAATGTTTATCTATCTATCTATCTACCTAAGTATCCTAGTAGTACCTTGGCATCGTAGCGGTAAATGATGTACATCGCTGATTTCGTTATTTTCATTTCCCTTTCGTCCGTAGTTAAACAGCAATGTACATCGTTCACCGTACGATGCAACTGCGAGAGTGTAGCAGACTCGGCCCCCAGTCCCCGTACCATGATGCCTTAAAGTAATATTGTTACGCTGTGTGACAGGGATAGAGCTATACTACTCATCTAGCGCTATCCCTGTCGTGAGAACTATTACTATTAGACATCCATGGTACGGGGGTTGTTCTGTTCTAGGAGTATACCAATGTATCTTGAAATTCCCGCGGCAACGGTAAAATTATTATTGGCATTTCCCCCAAAAATGATCATGGAAATCATTAGGGGAGGCTTTCGTCCAGCAGTGGGCGTCATGTGGCCGATGACGATGAACCTAATAAATAGCATGTAACAACGCGAGCACCGGTACTATAAATTGGTGCATAAGAAAAAAAAATACAACGTATTTATTTTTTTGTCACTATCAAAATGTTGGACAAGAAAATGTTAAATTTACCTACCAAATATGTCACGAACACAACGCCATCCCGAAGCACGATAAAAAGGCTCGACGTGTATTATGCGATGAAATTAAAATATGAATTTTGAAATGTAATTTTCAATTCAAGTGAATTTTCAATTTTGTGAGGCGCTCCTGAACGAATATGACAACCTAGCTGACCGCGCAAATGTTGTAGGTGCCTGACATACTGAGTGTATCCCCGATCCCGAGCAAGTTGCTAGAAATGTTGCTAAGCTCGAAATTTTTTTTTACAAAATAGATAAAGATTTGCTGAGACTGAGATTACATTGCATTTTGACAGTTCTGAGACATAGAGCGACTTCGTCTCACGGCTCTAAATACCAGCCCTAGAAACGCTGTTGGCCTCGTCAAATGTACATGATTTTGTACATTTGAATGGAGATTGAATAAAATGATATAAAATGTTCATACTAACGAGGCCAACTTGAGCCTCGAAATCGGGTTCTCAGGGTGATCTCAGCGTAGGTTTGACAACAGTTTGATCTGTGGCAAGAAGAATTCAAATATATTATTGATCTGTGGCAAGAAGCATTTGACAGTTTATTTTAGTGACAGTTTATTTCTGTATTTTCTTGAATTTGAATTGATAACTGAAAAAAAGGATTGGAGAACTGACAGTAATAGATGAATTATTGTCAGTTGTAGCTATTACTTAGATCAGTAAGATCAAGCTCAGTTGAGAAAACGTACAAACATAACTTTGAATACGCATGAGGTTACTCAGTGAGATCCGAGTTCGCGCTCAACTGAGACGCTCTAGAGATAACTCAGAAGCAACGTCATCAGACAGACAGACAAAAATTTTACTAATTGCATTTTTGGCATCGGTATCGATCACTAATCACCCTCTGATAGTTATTTTGTAAAATATATTTAATGTATGTAATGACATGTAAATATATTTAATGTACGGCGATGGGCTCACCCCCTGTCACTATATTTAAATACGCTTGGTGAACTGTGAGCATTTTCTTTAGCAAGTGCCTCTGCCTACCCCGCTTTGGGATTAAAAGGAGTGAAGTGTATTTTTATTTATTTTATATTTAATGTACACAATTGACCTCTCTACAGATTTATTATAAGTATATATTAAATAACTTAAACTTGAAAATGACAGAATTTGTATTCGTGATTTTGATTCTGTTCTGAATACCATAGACTTCAAAATTTGTGGCCTGATATTACCCAAGAAACTGGGCATCCTCTCGAAGGTGCGTCAGTATTTCACACCGGAGCAGTTGGTCACATTGTATCAAGCTTTCAATAAAATACTGCTCTTGGCTTTGGGGTTGATCAGCAAAATACCAGCTAGAGGCTCTGGAGGTAATAGAGAGGCGTGCTAGAAGGCTTATTGGTGACGACAAGCTGTTTAAAGTTAAAGAAAAGAGAAGCTTTGTATTTTTTATATTACAAATTTAAATAGGACCAAACAGGAAACCTTTCAAACAAGAAAATATCTATGCAAAGGGGTTCACCCAGTAAATTTTGAGCAACATAAAAAAAATACTGTCGAATTGAAGCTCCTAGTTTTTTAATATCGCCAAAAAATTCAGCTCAGCTCATCCTTCAGGTATTGTAATATCAAAATGTTTATTTTTACTAAATAAAATAAACATAAATAAATCATTGGATCTCGAAAAGCATGTAGGGAAAATGTTTGAATAGACCGTACGCTTTCACGAAAGCTTCTTACCTCTACTTAGTACACTTATAGTACCTGCGACGTAAGATATTTCTTCTTTGACATTGTGCATGAGACATGTTCCACAAAGGTTCCCTTAGAAAGCTTACGTTTCACAACTTATTCACTTAAAGTATAAATAAAATCACGACAATAACGGAACACATTTCCTACGAGTACAAAATCTCGCAATAGTTTCATCCTACAAAGATGGCCAATCTTCACAAAAGCCTTACTAAGTACATTTTTACTCCACCAACCCAGCGTAAGTAGACCTCTCTTTCTATACCAAATGCATTCAGTAACATGAATCAGAAAACGCATTTCGTTTACTTGAAATTGTCCAAAAGAAACACTAAAATGATTTTAGGTACGCCGCTTTGATTCCTTCACAATTTTCCGTCTCTTTCATCACGGTATTAGGAAGAAGCGTGGGAAAGAGACATATAGACGAGTCATTGTCGTGCCATCTTGAGAAGGAAGAGTTGGAATCGGTGCTGAAATCAAAGGTCGACGGTGATACAAAATTCAATTTTCTGTACAATAGTTTGCCCGGTGCCATCCTTTGTGTCGCGAAAATTGACACAGAATCTGCTGAAAAACTGCAATAGAAAAACTGTATCGTTTCCACTCTATGTTTACCTAAAACGTTTAGTTTGGTCTATGAAATATGTGGATACAAAGTTACGAAATTTGTTACATACAAGCTTGAGTGTAAAAAATATAAAAAATGTAAAACGATGCTGGCAGAGACACAAATGTCTTGGGATAGGTGGTGAGCCAATCGCCTTTGAAAGGTTCATTAACCTATATGTATAGTTATACTGGTCTTCTCAAGATATTTTTCCTCATTGTTAGAGCGTTGCGCATCCTGGCCAAGATCTAGCAAAAAACCTAAAGGGACCCAAGGGTAAATGTTATCATAGCCGAACTCTTTTGACTTCAGGTAGAGGCACTACGTGCTTCTTGGGACGTATAGTCTGGAGGTCTTCAAGTCACTGTTGCAAATAGGTACCTAATGAACAAGTGTGCTCCATCGTATACCACATTGCTGCTTAACATCAGGCAGGATGGTGGTCAAACGCTTTTTCATTGTGTTTAAAAAAACCGAGCATTTCTTTTATTTTTTTTAATCCGGCGCAAAAAAAAGCAAATAATTTAAAGCATGAGTTTACTTTCGCGAAAGTTTGTGATAACTCGAGTGATGTTTGCTACTAAGTCACGGAAAAACGAACTCCGACTTGCTAAACTTCGTGAGAATGTAGACTATAAGATAGATTGGGAACAGGAAGATTCCCACTGGAACGGCATAAATGGGGTAGGTAGACATGCTACCCTGTTAATATCCCCGGGCACAGCCAGTTGTTAAATAATACAATAGTAAACATCATTACGTAAGCTCCAGTCGAGTGCATCTTACGAATAATAATTTAAGCATGATTATAGGTAGTACATATTATCACAAACAACCTCGGTGTCTGACGCGGAGGAATTTTTACCTTTGTTACTTTATGCACCATTTACGTAAACGCGTAAAGTCGCCGACAAGGCTGTGAACAGACACCAATCATTGGATGAGCTAGCCTCGCGTGTGTAGCAGGGTCTTACTGGAGCTCAGTGTACATTGGCGTCTCTCTGACAGTAAGCCCGAAACTATACCCGAATATAAAACCGTGCCAACACATTAAAACATAACGTACATTTTTTCAACGTAAAAATGCAAGCCAAAAGTATTCCTCTCCCGAAGGCGTGGGCCCGCGCGAACGTAACAAACTGTTGCCTCAAACAGAACTTTTTATACTTTTTTTTTTCACTCGCGAATACAGAAAATACTCCCGCTTTGCTTCTACTCGGGTACACAACAAATTATCAGCAGAAGGCTGCCCCATCTGTCGTTCTATTTTAACACATATTACTAGTAGGTTACGATTCGAAATGTTTACGCGGCGCGTGGACAGATCTTAGTGTTTTTGGTGTGCAAATATTTTTCGGTGTAGTCCTCCAGAGACGCATTGTGAAAAAGAAAAACAGATACAGGGCCCAGTATTTAGATTCTATTTTTAAAGGGCGACCGGCGGCGTGTTTCAGGGGCCATTCATTTTGTATGGGTCGGGTCCGAGGACGTTTGTTTGCGCAATGAGGGTTGCAAATATTCGTCTAGAAATAAAACGAAACAGTACTGTATTGGTTTTTATCGTTCGATGCGACTGCCCCGGGGATTCCGGCAAATCAATTCGGGTAATGTGAAACAGGAATGAGAGTGTGCTTTTGTATGAAGGATTATAGGTCGAAAACATTCGAGCTGGTGAACTTGCTTTTGCAACAATATAAACTCAAGAACATAATCGGATGGATGGAATGGACGGATGGATGGAATCGGATGCAGGAAGGGATAGTCTGACAATTGCAGACGCTTATCACATACACATGGTAAAGGATTTCAACCATCAATGGCCGAAGATAAAGAGTGGAAGAAGCGAACGAAACTTTTGTTTACTGGGTTTACTGAAAACACCAAATTAATGTACCCAACATTTGCTTTGCGCTCTTTACAACAGGCCACTCAGAAAGTTTTGCGAAAAAAGTTTTTATGTAAACGTAAGTATGTAAGACACTGGCCACTTGTAATTATTTTGAATATTTCGATTGTTTAAAGGTAAAAATACTACTGTTCGATTTTCCAACTTCCCTCCGCATTTTTTTAAGAGCCAATTCAAATTTTATCTTATCAAAAAATGGATCTGTGTCGAAAACATTTACGTGCTATTATTTTTTTCCGATTTATAATGTGGTTATGATTTTGTACGACATCAAAATTTGATGGAGTGTTCTTTGAAAAGATTTAATAAAAATATTATTCTATAGCATTTTAGTTTCTCAAAAATTTGTGAGTGTTATTATTATTATCATACACAACCTTGAGATTTACACTTTTACGGGTATCTAGGAAAAAGACACAAAATTTCACCCGCGATTCGATTCAATTTTACCCGCGTAATTTTATACCAGAATCTACGATCCCTTCCCTTTTTCTATTCAGTGATTTTACTAAACAAGTTTTGTTGTCATTTCCTTTTCCCCTAATTACAATATATCAAAAAGATAAACAAAAACAATAATCAGCAAGTGCTGAAAATGAAACAGA
Source organism: Conopomorpha cramerella (assembly GCA_012932125.1). Classification (NCBI taxonomy): domain Eukaryota; kingdom Metazoa; phylum Arthropoda; class Insecta; order Lepidoptera; family Gracillariidae; genus Conopomorpha; species Conopomorpha cramerella. The sequence continues at coordinate 5,648 of SJJU01013525.1, forward strand.
TGTTTAGTATAATCGGGCAATACTAGAGGGCATCATTGACGTGAAAAAAAAAAATCCAATTACTCCGCGATGTTCTATGGAAAGCTCACGGAATGCCGTAATATTAAATCACCTCCTTATCTTAATGGGTTCACCTAACCCGTTTCAGAGCGTTCGAGTAGGGTACCTACCTACATAAAGGCGGGTTTTCATTAGGTGTTACACCGCAAGCGGGCTATTTCGGTACATTAAGCGGAAACTATATTCCATAACTCGATTGTTAAAATATTTTTGTGACTGATTGATAAACATTTATTTAGATCACATGAAACACGTAGTAACACAATACAAATAAAAATAAAAACAATCATCATCATCATCAGCCCATATTTGTCCATTGCTGGACATAGGCCTCTCTAATTGCACGCCACTGTGATCTGTTTTCGGCTTCTCGCATCCAACTTCTGCCAGCCATCTTGCGGATGTCATCAGTCCACCTTGCCTGAGGGCGTCCTGCACTCCGTTTGCCGAGACGCGGTCTCCACTCGAGAACTCTTTTGCCCCAACGATCATCGGTTCTACAGCTAATATGGCCGGCCCACTGCCACTTCAGCTTGCTAAACCGATGAGCTATGTCGATGACTTTGGTCAATGGACAATGAACAGTGGAAAAATTGAAAGTGATGTAGGTAAATACTTACTCGTGTGCTCTGCTTCACGTGAAGAAAATGGGATCCGAGTCAGCATTATGTCACAGTTACCTACGACGCCAGTATTCTGTCGACGCTCGATAGGTGACAGAAAGCGCAACCATCACTTTCATGATGGTACCTATTCATCCGCGACTTGAAGACCTTCAGACTGTTTATTTAAAAGTAGTATGAAACGTATGCGAGAACTACTAAGACACGTCTTTGTACGTGCTTCGCTAAGCACTGAGTTAATTTGTTACAAAAAATGTGATAAATGACAAACCGTTCGAACCATTTTATGCAAACTTCACATACACAGTATACTAGATAGTCCGAACGAAGCTTAAACATTTGGCTGGTATATCTGAGCCCGTTTTAGACTTATAAAATTACAACGAAAAGTGGCATTTTATTATGTATACATTGATTGCAAATGCGGAAACTACATTTTCTGCCTTGTTTTACAGATTCCCGTATGCGAGTGTAAACGACCAATTAAAATGGAATGCCGTAGAACCATGGCACTGAAATCTTCCGCATCCGGAATATGGGCCCTTGTGGACTTATGTAAACGCCCCTTAAAGCTTTTTCTACCCACAGTTTCAGAATAGGAGGTGGCAGGTAGCTACAGGAATTGTTTCAAGCTGTTGCCGGAGCCCCAGAGCACTTTACAGACCACCTGTTATTAGTCCTTGTAAACTTCATTAACCCTTTCGGGAACACAGCCCGCCCGTGGATGTGATAATATTAAAACTTCTGCTGTCTTAAATTGGATAACCACGAAAGTTATAGTCTTATTAAAATACACTTCACGCCTTTAATCCCAAAGCGGGGTAGGCAGAGGCACTTGCTAAAGCAAATACCCACGAGTCACCAAGCGTATTTAACCCAACGTGACAGGGGGTGAGCCCATCGCCGTTATAGGGTTCACACACCTTGTGGTGTGCGGGTTTCATCACGATGTTGTCCTTCACCGTACGAGCGTTGCGTTGCGTACATTGGCTCTGAAAAAGAGTCCCATTGGTACACGTCCATTAGCCGGACTCGAACTTATTAGTGGAATTTTATCATCAAATACATAACTTCCTGGACGAAGGTCTTCCCCAATAATTTCCAAGTCCAATAGTGGTGTTGTGGTTTAACTGACAGAGAGTGCTGCTGCCCGTTCTCTGGAGAATTTCTTCGGTCGCCTCTTAGGGCCACCACGACGTGAAAAGTTGGGCTGGGGTGGTGACACATGTATTCTGTTCTAAGTATTAGTGGAGTTTAGTTATTTCCGAAATGGTATTTACTAGTTTGCGTCCGTGATGCAAAGATAACGTCCCTTACTTATTATAAGGTGGGGCAGAATCACCCCATTATGGTATCGCAGCAAAGAACATCGGGTGATAACTTTTGCCCCACCTCAGTAGTTAACTTAAAAAGTTTTGTGCTGAAATGCTATGTGACTAAGAGAGCATGTTTCTGTACACTTCAATCGATTTTATGGATGAATTTACTTGTATATTTATGAATTTTGAATTAAATACTTCCTTAGAAGTAAAAACATCTAAACACCTGTTCCTAATAATAGAACAATGTAATTTCCTGCGTTACAAGTTGTGTGAACTTCGCTTTTACATTTGATGAACTTTGTACAAAGTATTCACACCGAATAATACAAAGAAGAATATGTCAGGTATTTCGTTCGTCTTTGTTTGTTTTTGTTTTAAATTATTTATTGCCCCATTTTAACAAATGGCGGATTGAATACGATTGCATTTTCTACCAGTCAAACTAAGTTGCAGTGAACAAGCAAATGTGCACACACAATTTATTTTAATTTAATTCTTCAATACACCACAAGGTGTGTGAACCCTAAAACGGCGATGGGCTCACCCCCTGTCACGTTGGGTTAAATACGCCGTGGGTACTTGCTTTAGCAAGTGCCTCTGCCTACCCCTCTTTGGGATTAAAGGCGTGAAGTGTATTTTTTTCTTCAATACATTTTATTTAAATACTTTATTTTTGTATAATAAAATATTAAAATAAATAGTATTAAAGTATTAAATGAAAATAGATTTTGTGTGCTGTTTACTAAAAAAAAATATAGTAAGTATTAAAACAAATTGTTCTAACAAATTCCTCTTACCGGAAATATAAGTTTTCTTACACGAGGTTTGCAAGGAAGCTTATGTTTAAGTAAAAAGCTACACAAACCAGTACCCCACGAGCCGAGCTCGGTGGCACATTAATCATAGCCCAGCATCGTTCCACGTCATTCATAATAATTATTTCACGATTCGATTACTCATTGTCAGCTAAAATATCGGATACTTGTATCACGTTATTGGAGAAGTTTTAAGTAGGGAAGGTTCTAAGAATATTGTTATTACTGGATACTGGATGTATCCTTGTGGTGTTACCCGCGGTTTTTCCCGTCCCCGTGAAAAAATTGGCCTTTCCATCATGTTCTGATGATTTAAGTAACGTCTGTGTATTGTCAACGTCGAGTGTGACTATACGTACTATTGTACAGTCCGATTTGATAGATAAACTCGAGCACATTATGGACACACGTGCTGCGAGTTGGAAATATTTATCTTTTGAACAGCTTTTTTTATTGTATGCTGCACTTAACAAATAATTATTTAAAATAAATACACTTCACGCCTTCAATCCCAAAGAGGGGTAGGCAGAGGCACTTGCTAAAGCAAGTACCCACGGTTCACCAAGCGTATTTTAACCCAACGTGACAGGGGGTGAGCCCATCGCCGTTATAGGTTTCACACACCTTGTGGTGTGCGGGTTTCATCACGATGTTGTCCTTCACCGTACGAGCGTTGCGTTGCGTACATAGGCTCTGAAAAAGAGTCCCATTGGTACCCGTCCAGTAGCCGGACTCGAACCCGGGACCTCCCGGTTACAAGTCAAGTATCCGACCAACTGGACCACAGACGCTCACTAAATGAATATCTATTTATAGACAGTATTATTAGTTCACAGTAACAATACCATGTAAATACATGCATTGTTTCAACATCAATCCAGTTGTCAGACAGTTCGATAGCTAATTGTATGTGTTAGTTTGCGGTATTCGTCTTAATTAGATCTAGACTTAATGGACAGTAAATACTTGACCTAATTCCTTTCATAGTTCACTGCGATTACCTAATGACCTAAGTTTGTTGGACTGTGATCCTGCGCTGGGGTTGGCAGAGAAAAACGATCCTTGGTTGCCGCGATATTGAATGTTCTGCCTAGCGTTTTGCCCTGACAAATTATGCTTGAGCAATTACCCACGACGTTTACACTTTCGGGTGTGTCCTCTTAGAAGCACTTACTATGACAATCCTCACAGTTTTAACACTTTCATGGACTGTCAAATGAAGGCTGTAGACATTTTTAGCGACTTTAAAAAAGTAGGCTTCTTACAACAAACTCGTTGACAGCCGGAATGTGTACTCAACGGCTGTCAACGTGATAACATCATCATCAGCCACAGAACGTCCACGGATGGACGAGGGCCTCCCCCAATGAGATCCGTCATTTGGGGTGAAATGCCAATAATCAAATAAAGAAATAATCACCAAAATCGATTCATGAACCAAGAAGTCACCCGCGAACAAACAGAATAAACATATTATACACACCGTCGAATTATTATTAAGAAACCTCCTTTTGGAGACGCTTAAAATGTTTATTGTCTATGAGTGTTAGGACTGAAAGAAATTTCTTAGTAAGTGTTTCTGTCTACCCCGCTTTGGAAATAAAAAGCATTTATTTTTAACTTTTCTATAAATACTATCTTATCACTTCAACATCGACTTCGGAGTGACTGCATCAAACGAGACTATTTATTTTAAGTGATAAAAAAAAATACACTTCACGCCTTGAATCCCAAAGAGGGGTAGGCAGAGGCACTTGCCAGAGCAAATATTTTAAGTGATCTCTGAATATAATACTATTATTTTATGATAAACACAATTTCTTAGTATCCACACTGTTTCTCAAGTTCAGGTACATTATTGTTGCAAAATAAGCACTCGAACTAGCCCAAAAGCAATCCTATTTAAATTAATTTGACCCCACAGCCTTCTTCAATTATATAGGGATTTGTTCAGCATTTGGTTATAATAGAGACCGACATAACTTGGTACTTACATTGATCAAAACACCTTTTGCGGTGAGGCCAAGTTTGAAATCAGTATTTTATTAGGGGATCTAAGCTTTAAGTACAGTCCTCGTCTGGCTAAGTTTTACAATATTATTGTTGTAAGCCGGCCTATGAATCACATGCATTTATTATATACTTAAATCCCAAATGGGATAGAGTTTGAGACTTTGGAGTCATGGTGCCTTAAGTTGCTGATAGAATTGACCTTTCAATGTAATGCAATTTCTTGTAAACGTTACATTACAGAATATATACGGTTACATATTTTTAGTGTTGTTCAGCTGTTCAACAAA
>SJJU01013527.1:0-15863 GCA_012932125.1 Conopomorpha cramerella
TCAGAGCCTATGTACGCAACGCAACGCTCGTACGGTGAAGGACAACATCGTGATGAAAACCCGCACACCACAAGGTGTGTGAACCCTATAACGGCGATGGGCTCACCCCCTGTCACGTTGGGTTAATACGCTTGGTGAACCGTGGGTACTTGCTTTAGCAAGTGCCTCTGCCTACCCCTCTTTGGGATTAAAGGCGTGAAGTGTATTTTTATTTTTTTTATTTATTACCTACATATACTGCGTGTAAAAGGAGAGCAATTGTTTTGACGGGCCCATTGGTGTAGTGGTCAGCATGTCTGCCTCTATTCCGCAGGGTCGTGGGTTCGATTTCCACCGCTGACACTTGGGTGGTATCACCATATCAGGCAAAACGTATGTTTTGCCTACACTATTAACAGTGTTTCATTGCAATTATATGTGTTTAATATACATTATATAAACCTTCCTCATGAACATCTACTAAGGAAAACCGCATCAAAATCCGTTGTGTAGTTTTAAAGACGTACGGCTACAGCGGGAGGCGACTTTGTTATAAACTATATACGTATTGATATCCATACAAATCGGCTTTATCACTAAATATATGTAAGTGAAGTGGGTAAGTGTTTGCGGAACAGGGCGGTAGCAGTGCCACTACCCACAGTTTAATATTTTATTCATGATTCTGTATCAAGTCAAAATTAATGTACCCGCCTTAACAAGACAGTAAACTAATTGTGTTGACGCTAAACTGATTAAGCCACTGCGCTAATTAATCAGTGCGCACATGAATACAGCACACATTTCCGTTTGAAACATAGAAAAAAAAATCACTCACGCCTTTAATCGCCAAAGAGGGGTAGGCAGAAGCACTTGCTTAAAGCAAAATACCCACGTTCACAAAACCGTATTAAACCCAACGTGACCGGGGGTGAGCCCATCGCCGTTATAGGTTCACACACCTTGTGGTTGGCGGGTTTCAATCAGATGTTGTCCTTCACCGTACGAGCGTGCGTTGCGTACATAGGCTCTACAAAAAAAGAGTCCCATTGGTACACGTCCAGTAGCCGGACTCGGACCCGGGACCTCCCGGTTACAAGTCAAGGGTCCGACCAACTGGACCACAGACGCTACTAAGAAAATAAGTCTAAAATCCCCCCTCACGCCATCTATCGGCGATAATTTCATATTGTTAATGTACTTTCAGTTCACCAAGTGTCAGAAAGTGGCTGATTTATACCAGGAATCTAATTTAACTTGCTCAATATTTACCACCGCGTAAGGAACAGCGAGTTTTAAGTACTGACTTAGGATTGTTTGTTTATAAAATTTTCAGGGGAAAACGTCTCCGAAAGTTTACAGAAGGGGGCGCTACTTGACAGATTAAATTGGTGGTGGTAATTAATGACCAATCCTTCTTCCTCATTGCAGTGTGTTGATAACAAGTGACGAGGTCGCTTGGTACAACTTATGCCAATTTTGTAGTACAATGCTATAGTCCGGGGTACGGGAAGTGATGGCAATGTAGCTGGACCTAAGTAAACAATAAACGGAGAGTGTGCTACGGAGTTGCATAACCTAATACCCCCATCGCGTTTTTACAATAGAACAACCAGGAGAAAGGCAAAACGTCATCCATACCAGATGGATTTACCATTTACCCGAACCGAACTTTTTGCGTTTGCGTCTGGAATGACTTGCCGGTGTCTGTGCTTCTTGCGCAGTACAGTCTGAAGGTCTTTATGTCACTGGGGTGAATAGGTACCTAATGAAGAAGTGTGCTTCATCGTAGACCACATCGCTGCTTAACATCAGGCAGGATGGTGGTCAAAATAATATAAAAAAACGTATTGACTAATTTAACCCTACAACTGCGAAACATTAAGATTTTGAGGCAAAATATATATAGGATAAAGAGGCACTTGAGGATTATTATTTTTTTACGCCCCTATACCAACCTTCATCATATCCCGCTTTGGGATTAAAAGGCGAGAAGTGTATTTAAAAGAAAAATAATGTATTAAAGTAAGTATATTTCGATGTCTGAATTCCATAACACAAGTGCTTTAGCTACTTAACATGGAATGAAGGCAATGTGTGTTGTTGTGGTTTATCTCACATAGAGAGCTGCTGCCCGTCCTCTGGAGCGTTCCCTCGGTCGCCTCTTACGACCCCCGCCATCGCCCTTCAGTAAAAAGTATAAATAGTAAAACCCATCCATCAATCACTCAATATTATCAAAAAAAAAATCAAATTACATTTGAAAGATGAAAGAAAGCATAATTCTTCAGTGAAATCTCCTTTTTACGTCAGAGGGCGAGTGGTAGGTAGTAAAATTTTTAGCGCACTAAGTAAGTGACGATGACAGCAATGTAATGTTAGCAACAAATTAATATTACAGTGATACAAAGTGCTCTATGTCAGAGAAAGCTATTAGCAAAATGACGAACTGACATAGTTCATTCAAACGAACATGAACCTTGCTATAAAAGGAAACACATGCAACGCCAGCTCAGTTTACAATAACAGTGGAACATTCGACTCGTCAATCTCACAATCTACATATAAATGAACGGAATAGGCCCACGCAACATGAAGCAATCGTCAAAGTAAAATAAACCAAACAGAGCGTCCTTCGCAAGGCGGTACCCCCCCCGCCCACTTCGTCACGTCCCTGACCCATTTCGCCCGCCCAAAAACAGCCTCCAGGACCAAACAAGGAAGATGTGGACTGATGCAAATATAGGTAAGCGTTCTACAAACCGATTTCCATTTTTATCTACCCGCGTTGCGTTAATCTATAGAGTGCCGCGAGGGTAGTTTTAATTTCTTCTTTTTTCGTTTCTATCGCTGGTGAATAGTTTGTGACCTATCATTCGCAAAGCTTTTCTCTTTTGGCACTTTATTACTACACCGTGTGGTGACGGGGAATAGAATACATGTGTCGTAAACCAATGTACATGATCTACTCTTTATTATTGTGTGTGACCTATACACAAATAAAAATTAATAAGACAGCACTGATGTACTGTCACGGAAAGGTTTATTTTCCCAAGTAACGTAAAGTTAAAGATGGTTCTTTGGAAAACCCTGGATTACCCTGGAAATACGTTGTAACCCTGTTTAAAAACAACGGATCAATACCGACCTGTACTTGGTACTTCTTGATATATACACTCGCAAACAAAACTCTTCACCTCATAAATATTAGTAAAGACATTCTAACACATTGTGACGGTAAGCGATAATATTATGAGCAATAAAATGTACCTACTTTCGAGAAAAAAAAACACGTAATATACATAATAATAATACTAAATGTGTTAAAGAGTTCAGCAAACATGACTCAGACACAAGCACGCGAAATCATCTCTGAAACAAATTACCTAACAGTCCCGACTATGATGCGACAATAACAATTCAAAACATAAACAACATAAAAACAGATGTCTAAAAATACGCCGCTCAGTCTGACAAAACAGCGTAACGCGGAAACTCAACGTTTTCACGAAAGAAATCAGCTGAAGCAAGGTCGGGCAAGGTCGCTGCAGGCGGCTGGCAGCGCGCCAGCGTTCACGTTTCATTCACCCCGAGAACTACTGCGAAGAAATGCAACCGCGTTCACTGCCGGCTCATGAAATTCATAATGGAACTAGAAGCGAACTCAATGAAGGGGCGGAGCACCTGAAAAACTTGATAAAACTACTTGTGATACAATTCCATTCCGTTTCCGCACTTTAAACAGAATAACGGAATTAATTTCCAAAGACTCCTGCCATTCGAAGTGAATTTATCCACCTCAAGAATCGAACAATTTCTAAAAAACCTTGGAATGCCGGTGCCCCGCGTAATTCAGAGAATATTCCCGTGAGTTTCATTTCGTTTTGTAAAATGATTTACGTCACCGAAATTGAAGGATCGTGAAGAGCCAGAATTTCAATTCCCGAATGTTGGTGATCAATTTTTTGCGAGTCAAGTTACCTTCTTGTGATATCTTAATCCCAAAGAGGATTGTAGGCAAATACGCGGATTAGTTATTGCTCAAGTTGAAATATCTGATGTAATAACGTAAAAACGAACGTAATTCGAATGTCTGGTGGCCTTACATAAATCCGCTGTAGATCTTCTGTTTTGATATTGTGCGATTGTTATTTTTGGATTCACTGTGTAATAAGGTGAATTACTTCTGCAATTGCGTCGTATTACACATGTTGAGCAACACGATGGATGCCTCACTACGCAAAATGTGATGTTGTGACAAATTTTATTCTTCGTGATTTCTAATTCATTATTGTTTCCACAAAGCCTGTCCAAATATCTCTTTGAAAACTTTCCTAACTTATCATCAGAGAATATCATCTAGAGCATCGATATTTTAAGAAAATAGTTGATGTTTTATGAAAGTACACTGCGGACAAATGGCTCGTATGAATGAAAAGGATATTCATTTACTTTTATCAGCAAAACGTGGGCGTCGAGGCCTCCGGGCCAAATCAATAACCTATCGCACCTCACTTCACGCGCCGTTCTACTGAAAATATTAACGTTTTGTCTTTTTCAGACACCTTATGCAAGAAAAGAGCAATGGAAAAGATAAGCGAAACATGTCGCATAATTTAGTATGTCACAATGTTTCGCAACGAGGTATATTAACATCTCTCTGAAAGCTTTTTTAGTAGACTAAATAATGAACATTATTTTTTATCAGGTCTCAGTTTTCTCTAGAGGTAAACGGCTATACATACAACACGTGCTACCTTGATTTTCACATTGCGTGACCAGTTGATTTACAATATCTATTCATTTACTTACTTGTTCGCTTGTTGTTTTCAATGGAGATGTTTTATATTTCCTTCTGTTATATCTTTAGAACTGTGATTTAAGATTTTTCGTCTCAATTGAAACTTGCTATTTTTCTCGCTTTCTCTCGTGTTCAACGAAAATTTTAGAAAATGCCTCTAATCTGTTGATCGACGAAACTCAGCTACTTTACCTTCCTGACCATATATATGCCTACATACGTACTTACTTACGAAGCCACAGAGAAAGAGCAGACAGCAAAACAGTGGCCGGTCGATAATATTCCACACCGTATAAGGCAAGCATTTTCACTGCACTGTGAATACCACGTAATTACGCAGAGATGCATCCGAACGCCAGTGTTACTTGAAACGCTTCGTCGAACATTCAATACGTGCCGACGGACACAACATCATGGTGCAGTTGGTGACGAAAACACGTCCATGCCCACACGCGCGACTCATAGAAAACAAGAAAAACACACACACACACACATACAACTCATACTTGCACTTGAGTACAAGCAAAGAAGTGAACACTGCGTACCAAAGATATAGGTCTAAAAAGATACAGAGAAAATACAAAAAATGCATGACGTCCAACGACTAATAAAAACACTATGACTAGGATCTTTTGTCGCGTGAGTTCTGAATATTTAATGTGATTTCTTGCCGCTCATGTATTTGCCCTTTCTTGTTTTGTTTTAGATTTTTTTATCACTATGAACAAGCGTTTGACCACCATCCTGCCTGATGTTAAGCAGCGATATGTTCTACGATGGAGCACACTTGTTCATTAGGAACATATTCACCCCAGTGACTTGAAGACATTCAAACTGTACTGCGCAGGAAACAGACTCCGGCAAGTCAGTCCACATCCTGATGGTTCGCACTATGAAAGTAGACGCAAACCGTTTGGTTCGCGTAAATGGTAAATCCTTAACAAATAATGGCTTTGTCTATGCCTGCATTGTGATATTTTGGAGTCATTATCAATCAAAATAAGACACGAATGGCTTTGTTGCCAAACTTGTAATCCACACCCCAAAATATTACTGTCGGACTAAACTTAATTTATCTTAGACGACGATCTCAATATACTCGTTGTAATTATTGCTGATACCGTTGCAAAACTGTTAAATTACTTAGCCAAAAAGATCGATTTCCGTCAACAATAAACGTCAATAGAAAAAAAGATCGATGATTAACACGAATAGATTTTTTTTTCTTGTTTTGTGGCTCTGCAGAGCCCTGTTGTGCCCAGTATCACTGCGACCATCGCTGATCTATTGTGATCGCCACCTGGTTAATCATTTAGAGTTCAGTATCAATTTTGAGCGCCTTTACAAAAGTAAGTACTTTTTTTGATACTGAGATTCACCACCTCATCTGATGAAAATATATGCTTTCCCAGATGTGTGGATCGTTTGTGCATCAGGGGTCCGCACTCACTCAGAAGGTGTATGGGAGTTTACCACGAATAGTTAGACATCGTTGTAGATGTAGCCGATTTGTTTGTTGATGCAGAGAAAAAGGGCATCTGGGAAACAAACAGGAAGTTACCTACATACAAAACAATCACAGCTAACCCAACGATTGTAATGTGATCGAAGTATCGTCAATTGGCAGCGCCAGATCTATTTCTATTCGCAGACGACGACGACCTGTTCGAGATGACAATCTATTTCGTTGTAAGAAAACATTTTCAATTAACGTTCGCTGCGTAAGATAAATAATAAACAGCATAAAAAAAAGGTTTTCATTAAGACAGCCGGTGAAATGTCGCGCAAAACATCCCGATAAACAGAGTTGGCTGGATAGAGACCGGCTTTAAACAAACTAGCGAACTGAACAACAAAACAAGTTTACTTTTTATCCTGTTTTCCATCTCCCTGGCCGTTCGTTCGGGACATCTTGTTGAAAAACCTCGAGTTCCGCTGCGATTATTGCATCTTCTTTATTTTTTTTCCTCGGTGTTTTTTTTTTTAATTTCTGGCCTAGATAACGACGGAATGCCATTGTGTACTGGCCGGTCGGGTAGCTGAGAGTCGGCATGTCATACCAATCTGCGCAGATGCCGCTCCACAACTGCGTATTATGTTTGGTGCCTCGTTATGGTTATTTTAACAAGCGCATGTTGTTGACTGTTGATATGTTGAACTGTGTTATCGTACAAAATGTACGAGCGAGAAGTTCACATTGGCATTGTTGGGCAATCGTACAATGGAAAAGTTGAAACCGAACACCGAATTTAAAAGCTATAAGCGTCCTTGCAATATTAACCAAGGTCTGCGTGTATAGGGTATCAGAAATCTATCAACGGCTCGCTTTGTTTGGTTCAACCTTCTCTCTCATTAATAAAAAGTATATTTATTCATCATTCAGTTTGGAATAAAGGACGCGATAAGATCTGACTGCATCATTTAACGATATCAACATACATACAAATTAGTACTTTTTTTATTTCGTGCCAGTACCGCCTCGCGATTTCAGCCGAGTACATTCTACCTCCTTTCTAATCAAAATCCGTTAAGTTTCCGGAGTCCTTCTTTTTTCAAATGAAATCCCAATTTTCTTTGACGTTTTTCTGACAGCTTTGCGAGCTAAGAACTGTCATTACTGTCAAACTTTGTTTGAAAAGTATTTGTAATAATAATATTTGTACATTTTTTACAACCAGAAAGCGGTATAAGATTATTATCCAGTCCCCCATTACAGACGTGGGTTAAAGTATGTAGGTATAAATTTTTAAATTGAAAGTCCTTGAAAGAGCTAAAACAGGTCAGTCACCGTGACTTGCAAAAAATAGTTTTTAGTGCCACAATTTTTTTGTCTGGTGTGTAAAATGATGAAATAATACACTTCACGCCTTTTTAAATTCCAAAGCGGGGTAGGCAGAGGCACTTGCTAAGCAAATGCCCACGGTTCACCAAGCGTATTTAACCCAACGTGACAGGGGGTGAGCCCATCGCCGTTATAGGGTTCACACCTTGTGGTGTGCGAATTTCATCACGATGTTGCCCTTCACCGTACGAGCGTTGCGCTGCGTACATAGGCTCTCAAAAAGAGTCCCATTGGTACACGTCCAGTAGCCGGACTCGAACTCGCGACCTCCTGATTGCAAGTCAAGTATCCGACCAACTGGACCACAGGACGAGACCGAGATGCGGTCTCCATTCGACGACTCGTTTGCTCCAACGTTCATCGGTTCTACGGCTAATATTGCCGGCCCACTGCCACTTCAGCTTGCTAAACCGATGAGCTATGTCGACGACTTTGGTTCTCTGTAGGATCACATCATTTCTGATTCGATCCTTCAGAGAAACGCCGAGCATAGCCCTTTACATAACACGCTGTAGAAACTTTAAGCTTGTGAGCCAGCCGTGCCATCAGTGTCCACCTCTCAGCCAACAAAGACCAATTTTAATATAATAGTATATAATAATTATCGTCGATCAATTAATGTTTACCTATCAGCCTTCTTTAGAGAGCACACAATCAAAAAACGTTTAGTTTTTATCTTAAACACTTAACTGTTTCATACAATCATTTAACAATCAAAATAATTAGTTAATCTTTTACAACCGCGTCCAAGATGGCGGCGAGTGAGAAATAAAACGAGTTGAAAAAAATATTGAATGAAAAGATTAATAAGGAGTTTTATAAAAAAAAAAAACCTGTCAATGATATTGGGAAACGAAAGAGATGCAACTACTTTATTCTATGATCGTTCATCTTCGCGCTCGCTCTTTTACTGATTTTTTTTTTTGGAAACACTTCAATTTTACTTAGTGATATTTATATAGGGAAACCTGAACTGTTTTATGTCTTTTGATATTTCCTTATTGCATTAATAAAACACGAATGTATTCTTTCATCGTGCACAAAAACTGGATATTATGTTGACATTTTTGTGAGACATATAAGTTGTGTGACAAATCTCATGAATGCATTACAAAGAACAAATACTTTACCAGGTCTTTATATTAATTAATTGGTTTTAGACTTTATTTCAACGGACTTAGGTTTAAATTAATGTGGGACATATACATCTGCGTGGTAAACGTACAAATAGTCTCTGAGTTGAGTAAGGATACTCCACCATTGATTTACATGATCACTTGGGTGGATATGGCAATAATCATCAAACTTGGCAGGCGGGTTGGCGATCGCAGTGGTGTTGTGGTTTAACTCACTGAGAGCGCTGCTACCCGTCCTGAGAGTTCCCTCGGTCGCCTCTTACGACCCCCACGATGAGAAAATTTGGGAAGAGTTGGTGACACATATATTCTATTCGCCGTCACCGCAAGGGCTAACGTTAACTACGTTAAAAAAAAGTTGTCTGGTTTTACGAAATTACGGTAAAAGTGAAACTCCCTTCTCCGCGGCCGACCGTCACGCGACATGCAACACACAGACGAAAAAGTTTGAGACGGTGTAATAAAAGTTTCACTTTAAAAATAAAGACAATCCCGAGTTGGCCGAGTAACTTTTAAAAGAATTTATCTCTATTTACAATAGAATGATACATACGTACACCGGTGCAAAATTTTTATGGCTTTTTCAAACATGATGTGAGTTTTTTTTTTAAGTTTACGCTTCCGTGGCTCTCTATAACAGCACTAGAGGTTGCACGCAAACCGAGCAAGGTCGCAATGTATTGTTGCACTGCGTTGTGACAAACCGGCATCCAACAACCACATTACAATATAGCCTCACAGCTCATAAGAATAAGGTCGCATTTCACACACCTACACACACACACACGGTGAAAATGAACAATGACGGAAATGTAGTAGTGATTTTAATGCGAGTCGTTATGACGATTAAAAGGTTCCTATGCCTATGAAAAAAATATATGATTATAGAGTAAACGTTTGTGGAGTTTTCCAATGGGGAATTATTTTTGACGTTTTTCTGACAGAATTTCGGGCGGAGAACTGTCATTACTGTCAAACTTTGTTTGGAAAGTATGACAGTAATGACAGTTCTCCAACCGAAATTCTGTCAGAAAAACGTCAAAGAAAATTCCCCATTATTTTAGCTCCTAATATAACTGAAAATAATGTTTATACATACGTAAATACACTTCACGCCTAACTAAAAACGTTCTCGCCTAACTAAAAACGTTCTCCAAGTCCCCTGGCCGGGGACAGCTGTCGTGGGACACCGGCGGTGCATCGATTTTGTTGATTCTTTCGCGATTGAAAGACGGTATTTCAAACGTCTGATTTTAATGATGACAGACCAGATAAAAGGGAACTTGACAAAATCGTATAGTGGATTCAGATCTTTTTTTAAAGTTATTTTTATACTAGTTATCACAAGGACGTTTATACAGTATACCTACCTACTATTTAATGTTTCTAACGACGTGGCTACCGATTTCGTTTGGCAGCGAGCACCACCGTGCCGCCGCCGCCGCCGCCGGCCGCTAGCGTGAAGTCATTTGATTTCCTTCGTAATTTAACAAGAAGTCGATGTGTGATAAATCGCTGCGAATATTTCATTAGCCTGTAGCCGTGACGAACCTTATATTTACAGTCACGTGTCCAACAACGTTATTATTGCGCTAGAAGCCTTCATTCCACTGGAGAGGGCCTACGTGGAAAGATCCATAATGTTTGGTGCTTTTAAATGTGTAGGTATTATTACGTGATTTAAGATTAAAATATTTCATTTTGAGAAGCAAAATGGTTATTAAAAATTTAGGAGTTTTAAACGTTACCTAGGGGTAAAAGCAGTATGTTTTATGAGAAACATACTCTAAAGACGATATGTTCTTTTTGCAAGAACGGCTTGTAACGAAATTGAGGGTACCTTTCTAGTTCAAGTTCTAATTACTCTCCTATATAACATATATGTCTATTGTTATCTTGAACAATGTGTATATAAAAGTGAAATAAACATCTTGTATTAATTCCTCAAATTTTACATTTAAAGGCACCAATTTTTCATGTTCGCAAAAAGTATTTTAAAGTTCAAAATACAGACCGCTTTGTAAAATAAAATATTACCTAGTTGAATCAACACTCCTGGGCTGGGATGAGTTCTCAGATACTTCGAACACAAAATGAAGTTATTTTCGAAGTAGCTCAGATGAAACTGGTTGGTCAACCGAGTTAAAATTACCACCTTACCAGTGTATCGAGAACTCTTATCGCAAGGAATATTGGAGAAAACAAAGTCCTTATTGAAATGAAAAGTGTTTCAGAAAACGTGACCGAAGTAAGAGCCAATGGTTTAGTTTTCACAAGAGTTCTGTTTGTCCGTCTGAGCACACGACAACAATAGTGAGAAAACAAAAGGTCCCGCAATTAAAGAATGGTTTTTTTTTTCAACTAGAATTCAATGTTCTAAAATGGTACGAAAATTTCTAGGATTTCACGTTTTCTTTTGTGAGACGATGGTCGAATTACTAACCACGTGAACAACGCCACGAATCGAACAGTATTGAATAGGTACCTATTCTTTGATAAGTTTAAAATGTGACGTATTGGATGAAGTTGAGTTAAACGTACAATATTAAATCACAGACTGGAACAATCAGTAGGAATTCTTGGAAGTGCAAAATCGACCTACTGTACCTACGAAGTTCGCCTACATACACACACACAACATTTTAGCTCTAAAAAAAATTTATTTATTTAAATCAAATCTAATCTTCTGGATTGGTCTCCTACCTAATTCCCCATGCCTGTATTAATGACTTATAACCACATTTTGAATAAATTATGAATGAATTCAGTTTTTGTAAAATATATTCTTGATTGCAATCTTCTAAAATGTACTTGATCCCTAGACACTTTTGATGTGTGTATCATCTTACTTTCGGTAAGGCTCTTGTCTTATCGAAATTTTGCAGTTTTGAGCAAATTAGTTAAATATACCAAAAAGTATAAAACTATTAATAGTATAGAGACAAGGCAACCCTTAATTAGCAATGTTACCGCAAGAGAACGCCAAAGCCCTTGTCAAATTCGTAGATTTTTAGACATTATAAGATAATGTACAATTCACGTTCTATAGTTATAAACACTCCAACTAATGACAAAAAAATCTGTCTACAATATGCCTATCCCGACGCAGCAGGCGAGACTGCAAGACTACTTTACAAGTTTCCCAAGTTGGAGACTTCGGAAATGAACTTCTGATGAAGAAGATAGCTTACAATTTCAAGTTAAACAAGTTAAGTGATTCAGTTAGAAGACGGAACTAATAGTTATGAATTCAATTAAGCTAACTGTGAAATATTTACTACGCTCGCTCCAACAGTGTTTCCCATATTTTAGCATAATGCTTCCAAGTTTTCGGCTAGTTTTCAAGTTATTTTGGATGTTCAAAGCTTGTTTTGAACAATAAGGGCTGTTGTCGTTTAATTTCCTTAAACAGAACTCGAAATTCCAGTCACGTAAATACAAAAAGTTATCTGTAACGAACAATTTCAAAAGAAAAACACTAAATAAGTTTACTAACTGTTAACTAATGCGTCGAAATCTAGATCTCGCTGAGAGATACAGCAAAATGTATGAAGGTATGTACGTACATATGTATGTATAAAATTCATAGCTATCAATCAAAGCCGAGCAGACAAAGGCAGGCAAGGAAAGCGACTTTGGTATAAGGCAATGCACTGACATATAGACGAAAATGACCATAAAACATACTAAGCTCTAGAAGCGTAGCAATAGAGATTATTTCAGGTTCCGAGTCAACATCTGAGTCTTGCACCCGGTCAGCCTTGGAGCACTCACTTTTGTATTATATACCATTTATTTATTGTGAACGCCGATTCATATAGACAAATCCATTTTCCACTTAAAACACATTACTATAAAGATTATATTGCATTCTCGGTACGGTTACAAAATTTTCAAAGTGGCAAAGAACTAGGGCAAGTTACGTTTTTAAAATATCTGCGATTTCTCAGAAACTGGCGCTGCACTTTGGTACACGGTTATTGTTGCGGCCGTCTCCGGGTGCTAGATGTGACTTAACAAAAGAAGTGTTTGTGCAACTCAAATGTGCTCTTCACAAGTTACAAATATTTATTCAATGCTTTAATTACTTTGTAGTCTTTCACGAAGAATTGTACTCGCCTTTTGCGGCACAGGTTTTTGTAATATTTTGAAGCATTGCACGTTAAGAAATATTTTTTGGGAAACCGTGTATGAAGGGATTTGAAAAGAAATTTACCAGGATAGTAACAAGTGAACGTCTTTGATCTCTGCCTAACCTTCTGATAAACAGTCGTTAAAGTATAAACAGTACTTGATTGACATAACTTCTAATGAGGAATTTATTTTTTAATCCCACGAAATGGGGACTTTTCTTTGACGTTTTTCTGACAGATTTTCGGGCGGAGAACTGTCATTACTGTCAAACTTTGTTTGGAAAGTATGCAAGTAGAAAATTACCCATTGCAAACCCGAAGACGAAAGACCATAAGTATTTGCATCTTTGATAGATTGTTATATTAAGAGAACTCCACATTCTTCGAAGCGAAAACTTTTTTTCGTGCTGGCTGGAATTTTACGACAGTAACTAAAAAAGGATTGTGTTCCTGCTTTGAAAATTTGATTATGGAACGTTGGAACAGGTTTGCAGAGGGTTCGACAAACTAGTCTGCGGCGAGTCTACCGGCGTTGCGTCACAGCATCGGGTGAAAGTGATCATGGACAACCTGCCGGCCCTTTGTGAGGCCTGCTGCTGTTTCAATACACCGCCTAGGACAACAGCTGCTATACAGGAATTAGATACTTCACAATAAAACACTATAATACCAGTGAAGTCTTCGTGATGAGCTTTAAGGCGACCAGTGTTGAATGATAATGTGTATGACCTCACACAAACTATACCGATGCCATTTATATGACAAAGTTCATGGATCTTCTGCATATTTTTAGTTTACTGCTCGGCGTGCCAATCTATTGTATAATGATTATTGCACTAAATATATGCCTTCGTGTAGATGGTATATCAATCTGCTAATGGTTAATGTTAGGTATGACCTATAATCTTAAGGTCTATTAAATAAACTCAAAAACTCCTGGCCGGATTTCGGAAATAGGTACTTCAACTTAAAAAAACTACACTTCAAGCCTTTTAATCCCAGAGCAGGGTAGGCAGAGGCACTTGCTAAAGCAAATTGCCCACGGTTCACCAAGCGTATTTAACCCAACGTGACGGGGTGAGCCCATCGCCGTTATACGGTTCACACACCTTGTGGTGTGCGGGTTTCATCACGATGAACTAGTTAAATGGTTATTATTCCTAAGTAACATAGACTGTATTTTATCCTGAAATTCCAAATAAAACGTAATAAAACTTAAGTTCCTCGCGGCAGGTAGCTTTAAAGTAAAAACATTTTTGTATTTTTTTTTTCACCCAAATCAATATTGTCGACTATACTTAGCTACCTATTACGGAGTCGCTGTAGGCATATAAATTTGCCCGGTTTCTAGTTTTCTGACACGTGTTGAAAAAATATATCATTACAAAAGATTTTCGCTAGAAAATGTGAAAAAGTTGCTAAAACAAGCAGCCTATTTAGCACTATTAGTGTTAAATCACGCCACGATTTTTCGGATTAGTCGGTGTAAATTGGCATCGTCATAAAAATAACGGGTTCAGCGTTCAAGCGCTTGAAGCAGAACGCTGAGTTTGTGAAACGAAATGGTACACTTCTGTAACAGTATCGCGTGTGAGAGGGTTCCGTACCTACTTTTGTTTTTAAAGTCGTAAATGACGTTCATCAAGCATTGTGTTATGCTACTGTACAGTGGCGTGCACTGGCTTTTACGACATGGTAGGCAGAAATCCCCAAATATTAATACCTGTTTATAGGTAACTTGTCTTTACGAAATATAGGTACCTACCTACCTAAATACTTTTTAAAGAAAACCCCAACAAAATCCGTCACATAGTTTGGCAGATCTAAGCATACATAGGGAGAGACAGCGGGAAGCGACTTTGTTTTATACTATGTAATGATTATATATGAAATAAATATAAAATTAATGAAATATTTCTAAGGCGATGGGCTTACCCCCTGTGTCACGTTGGATTAAATACGCTCGGTGAACCGTGGGCATTTGCTTTAGCAAGTGCCTCTGCCTACCCCGCTTTGGGATTAAAAGGCAGTGAAGTGTATTTATTTTTTATTTTATTTTTTTTTATTCAAAGGGTTCGGGCAATGACTTAATTATACGTGATATATATTTCTCAGTTTACATTTTTGTCTGTTATGTTTGAGGAACCCTAAATATATCGTTCCGTTGTGATTAAACCTGCCAGTCTTATTTTTAATTCTGTTCAAATTGTAATTGGTAAGTGTTATACGAACAATTTACGTACATATGTAACCTACCTACCAATTTATATGTCGTGTAAACAATAAACGGTATGCAATTTGTATTTGGTCGCTTTACCTTTGTACTGATAAAGGTTACGCGTTTCTGCTGGAGTTTTCTCATAGAGTTTACAATGTGTACAGGTGGTTTTCAAAAGCCTAGATCATCGCCGCAAGGTTGCAAGGTTATCTGTCGTCTATCGGGTGCATTTTGGGAAGTGTGCGGCAGAGTTACATAGCTTAACACCCTCGCGCTGTTACAATAGGACAACCAGGAGAATTGCGAAATGTCGAACATTTATTTATTTATTATCACACAACAAGAATTGCATTACAGGTTGCCCTAATGCGCAAAACTTATAAACTAAACATAAACTAACGAACGAAAACTTATACTTATAATCCAATTTACAAACATAACGAAAACCAGTAATGCGAAGCGAATGGTTTTGGCATCCAGTTCCATAAAGGAGAATAACTAACCATTAGGAATATTGCCCGTAGTCTGTTTTCTGCCCAGTTATTAGTCCATTGCTCGTTGGTGGTCAAACTGTTAAACAAAAAGGTCTTCAAAAACTGTTTGGCTAACTGCATCTGCATTTTTTTTAAACGCATTCGACAACTGTTTGACCACCAACCTGCCTGATGTTAAGCAGCGATGTGGTCTACGATGGAGCACACTTGTTCATTAGGTACCTATGTACCCCAGTGACGGAGAGGATTTCAACCTCCAG